>JAIPRL010002838.1:0-53855 GCA_025469235.1 Pemphigus obesinymphae | reverse complement strand
GGGCAGATCGACTCAAAACCGACACCGATCTGCACGCGCACTTTTTATGAACCTTTCAACGCAAAGGACGCAAAAAACGGCCCGCTATTACCGGAGAAATATGGGAGAAACACGGGAGCGTGTTTTTATAGTTGTTAACCGTAATACCTTATTATAAAGTTAAATATTTCTCCTATGGACTCGGAATTCAGGTAATTTTTTAGGATATTAGAGCAGTTAATAAATTAAAAACGAATTTTACGCGATTAGCGTAGAAATAAATACATTTGAAACGTTAGAATTATTCAAAAAGGTAATTTAATTTTAATTTAAAATAATATTCATCTTACTCATTTATTTTACTGTCAGACGAGTTCACTTCGATTATAACTCTTAAGTTTCGTTAATATTCTGAACAGGGTCAATATCCAGTGTTTGGAACGTTCACTAAAAATTGGAAACTTTCGCGTTCACGTTGTTTAACCGAAAATCGAACGCGTTCGTATTCACGTTCATTGGTTTCCTAAAGAACGCGTTCATTTTATTGTTCATTTTTTTTTTTTTATATTAAATTATTGTAATTAAGTATTTACCTACTTATGTATGGTTTACGGAACACCCGTTTTCTTTAAAACGTGCGCCTTAACATTTTAATTTGAAAACTGCTTGAAAAAATTTGCGGTCAGGCTTTGTTGTGAAGTTTTATAACAATTGTAAGTTATTTTGATTTTGTAAAACGACATATTTTACGTTGCGTTTTCATGTGAAAATTATCATTTCAATAGTTTGTTTATGTGATTATGTACTATCAATATTTTTATATTTAGTAGTATCTATTCTGTAGTATTTATATCAATATTTTTTATTTTATGGGGATATATTTTCGAAATGAACTGTCCGAGTGACCTTGCCTTATAGGTGCAACTCAAAGAAGTACACTTAAATCATATTTTAATTAATTTGTTACTTACCTACGCGACATGGTGTTTCATAACAAATCGGGGGATATTTAAGTATTTTCGATTTAATTTGAGACATTCGCGAGCGTGGCTATGTTTCCCCAAAATACTTCCGATAATGCAGCGCTGTCGATACATATTTCCATGAGAAATTGCGAAATTGAATTATAATTTATATGGATTAAAATTGTCATTAGAAATATTGATAGTGCATAATCCTAATAACATGCATTATAAATATGAAAACAACACTTTTTGTCTTTTTATACGAAAACGCATCGTAAATGTGTCGTAATCAAAAAAACTTAATATCACTATTACTTCAAAACTAAACCAGCAAAAAATAACGAGTGCTCCAAAAACGAGAAATATTATAATCAAGAAAACAGGGTTTTGCCGCTGTACCTCACCGCAACTTCTTACTATGTGCATAGTATAGTAGTATATCTATACGTAAATAGTTAATACGATAAATCCATTGTACATTGTACTGTGTACACATGTTTAAAATACCTAATCTAATTTATAACTTATTGTACGGATATATTTAAATTGCTGTCACAATAAAATTGAAATACACTGAATTTAATTTTTAATTTTTAATTTATTATTATTATCATAGATTAAATATATTTATTATTGATAATCGTGTGTCCAATGAATGATAAAAATGTAAAATAATATAAATTTTGTACAATATCAAATTTAAAATGAACGTTAAATGAAGGAAGTAAAATCGTTCACGTTCGTTAAGAAATGGAACGAGTTCACGAATGCGTTCCAATGCCTTTTAAATGAACGCATTCATAGGTCGTTCAAAAAATTTGAACGCGTTCTTTTCAAACACTATGTCAATATCAGAGATTAACTTTATACGTCACTATTTATTTCATATTAGATGCAAATATAATAAATCTTAATTGCTCTATTTTTTAATTTTGTAGAATTAAATCGAATACATTTTATATTTATGTTTATTATTTAAAAAATTGAAAACCGTTTCATGGTAATTAAAAACAAATCATATCATTAAAACATAGCGCATGTATTGATAATTTATATTTTATTGTGGACATTCATGAGTTATGTAGCGTATTACACAAAAGCGAGTATAACTCAATGTATTTCTATCGACGTCATAAAGTAACATCGAAACAGATGTTTCATCGTTGAACGTTGAAATATAAAAAGCTGTTGAATTATTCATACATAGATCAAAGATGACTTTTTGCCTCTAGTTTGAATTTATTTTTATTGTTGGATAGCTTAGGCTGGTTAGAGAATAGATATAAAATTGTCAATTTATATTATGTATTTTAATAAACATACGCAAAAGGTGTATTATGATATAAACGGAACTCGGTAAAAAATATGCATCTTGTATCAAAATAAGAATTGTACTCATATAAAATATTCAGATTAGACTGAAACCATTTTTTATTATTCAGAGATATTAGTTTTAATGTAAATTTCTACAATATTTATGATTAATATAATATAATTCAAGATGCATTTTATAATACAAATGAACCAAAATTATATTATTATTAGTCCTTACTAGTATGAATAATATTGATATTTTTAATAATAATATAATAATTTTCCTGCTGTTCTTGTTATGTACATTGTGTAAGCAGTGAAAAAAAAAATATTATTTTTGTTATAATTTTACAATGATAGAATAAATATTTTAATTAGAGTGTATAATGCAATTACAAATGCAGTCCAAGATTTTTTTTTTCTCAAAAGAAAAGAAATATAAAAATTCTAGTCTATATAGGGGTTAAATTACATCGATCGTTGGATATGATACACGTAGTGGAAGAGTTGAATTTTAAAGCAATAATAAATCATTTATTTCAATAGAACGATTCTCAAGAGAAAGCCCAGTATAATAAATAAAAATATTGACGAAAAGCAAATTTAAAAATATAAATCAATAGTTGATAACCACGACAACGTAATTTGTTATTTTGGGATTTATAACCAATTGTTGTTAAAATGAGAACACTTTCTTCACAAATAAGAAAACTAGGTACTAAGAATATAAAAAAATATATTTGAAAGTAACATTTACAACCATTTTTTTATATTAAAAAATATATTTACCCTCAATTCTAACATGAATATTTTTAAAAGAATTAAATTTTCTTGGCTTCTACACTCTCTGCTTAGAGTTATAATTTTGAATTTTCTCAAGGAAAAAGAATTTACATAAGTACACCTGCTAAATGCTAATATATTTTTATTTCAAGATTTTAAGCGTAGTGTGGAATGTATTGATTTTATTAAAGTATCAATTTTATTTTTATTTTCTGGAAAACACTTTTTGGGTAAGGGTCGAGTAAGAGTTTTGGATTAATGATTTTGTTGATAAAATGTACTATCTAAAGCTTATATTTTGATATTTTAAGTAGTTTTCTTATGTGTAAGTAAACTACCTTTTATAACAAAAAATTTATATAAATGCGAAAATAAAAAATGCATTTGCTATAATAACTATAGTAACTATATATTAATAAAATAATATATAATATTAATTTTAATGAGGCCATTATTTTATCAATTTTTTTTAATAGCAATAATTTTTAAGGTATAATAGATCGATATCCATTAAAATCATTATATATAATGTGATGATTTATTACTTAATTTAAACTTAATATACACATATATTACCATTATATTATCTTATCTGACAATCAATGGATTGTCATCACTATTTTTCACCGATTTATATAAAAGAAATATTTAACTATTTATTTAAAGACAAAATATTATATTTTCAATTTGTTCAAACAAAATTTTGAATCAGATGTAGTGTCAGTTATAGTAGTGTTGTTCTTTATTTCCGTTTAGATGTGTATTTTATCTGATTATTTATAGAATATTAAAATCTGCAATTGTAAGCATGTAACTAGTTCAATAGACGTTATTAATTTGAATATATCTTGATTTTAAGAGTATTAAAAATCTGCGTTAAATCAAAGAATTTTCTGATTTTAATTAAATGAAATGTTAATTTTTTTTTTTTTTGTTAAATATTAAAGTTAAACAACATTTGTATATAACTTTCTAGTTAAACGTATAATGTATTTAAATCATATTCATATTTACATTTAACGTTAATAAATACTATTCTATTCATACGTTATCATATTATATTTTACTATTGATTTTAATAGTTTTCGTTTAACTTCGGTATATAATTGTTTTTATTTTTATTTTGTGTGTGTTTTTTTATTTTGTTTGTATTTAATGATTATTTAGTATTTCTATTATTTATTTGACAACGTTAGAATTATAATCATAATGCTATACATGAACGTTTCAAATAATGATTTATAAACAATTAAAGATACTGTAAGTATTTTAATATATTCAAAGATTTTCTGAATATATAATTATATTTTTACTCTCGTCAACATAGCGATTCCTTTTATTAATAAATAATATTTAAAAAAAAATTGTTTTTATTAATATTAGTTTTTCTATAATGTATGCCTGGTTAGATATTTTTGAAGTATGAGCTGATGGAAAAATATATTTAAATAGTAAAAAGAATTGATCACACAATAATATTATAATAGCCTTACATTATATCGTTATATCATTACATAGCCTTTAATGACAGTATTTCTAAACTTTGTATACTTTATGGTATATATAAATATATATATAAATATAATTATATTTCAATTTATAAACTTTTCGTTGTCAAGTCATATATGTCAAATGTGAAATTCTTTCATATACCATGACATAGTATTAAGATATTAAGAAGCATGAAAATATCATTTTGAATATTTTTATTTTTTATAATTAAATTTAAAAATATTACATTATTATTACATTATTAGCTCTATGTACTAATACGTCACAACAGTGAATATAATTTGTAATAAATAATATATGCTAAATAATGTTATTATTTATAAACATATATTATTTAATATGTTAAATATATGTAAATTCTTCCAATATTTTTGATAAATAATGCTTTTTCAGATTTTCGTTGATAAAACATGATATGATTTATAGGTTTTTTTGTTGTAAAGTATATAAAATTATAATATTATGTCATTAACTTATTCTTATCTACATCAATGAACTTTTGACGACTGAAAGTTTGTGGAAATCACTCTAAACATAGCTAGAATATAAAAGATAATATTAATTTGATTACGAATCAATCAATAATCTACCATTTACTACATACGTAAAATATTGTTTTGTATTATTAATAATAATAACCTAGGTTGATTAATTATTGATAATATATTGTTATCAATTTATATGATTACATTTCACTTTACCATGACTATATTAAACTATAGCTATTAAAATCCCATATTTTAACTGTGGTTATATGTAACATCGTGCCGATGACGAAAAGCGGTGTAGACCTAATTATTGCAAATATTAACTTTATATACAATAAATAATAACATATAAAATGTCAGCTAAATATTGTACTAACAAATTATATATTTAAAGATATTTAGGGAACCAAAATCCTAAACAATCTAAAACTATTTCTTAGTTCAAAAAAAAACTTAATTTATATAGCGTTATTTAAAATTAAGAAAAATAATGTACCTATTCTATAAGATTAAAATAATATAAGCGCATACAATTTATGTAGTTTATTCATATTAACATATTAATATTTTCATTGATTGCAGAATAAAAATCAATTTTCTGATGACTAACATTTTAATTGATGGTAAACAATTCTATTAAAAAGCCAATTTTAATTTTATATGAATAATATTTTCAAAAATTATAATATAATATATTGGGTATGTTCTATTATATTAAAATATTAATTACTTTATAAAATGATTTTTGTTTTTGTTTTATTGTATAATTAATTGATTATAATACAATATATTATATAATATTTATATATATAATACAATTTATTTCTAACTTCAAGTAAAAATTATATATATTTTTCGAAAATCTCAAAAGTTATCCAAATTCGATTAAATTAGTTTTAAAGTTAAAACGTTTAATTCAATAACAATATATTACAGCTAAATCGTATTGATGTCGTTTTATAACACCATGTATGGCAATTAAAAATATATTTTAAAAATTTCTCTGTTTTTTTAGAAATATATATTTGAAAAACTTACAAACATTGTTTTTTTACTATTTAAAAAAAAACAAATTACATAGAAAATTATCTTAATTTGTATTTGAATTTTTCTTATTTATGTCATATACATAAATATATAAAATGTATGCATTTCACAAGATAAAATTGAAATTATTATTAATTGTATCTTAATTAAGTATAGTATAGTAATGAAATGTGAATTTTATAATAAATAAACATATTATAATTGAACCTATGTGACCTAAGACAACCCAAATTTAGTCTACAACTTTTGATTATGTACAACTATGTGCCGTTATCTTTATTATACATTTATAGAAGTCTTATTATTTATTTGGTCCCAAAAATCTTTAATTACGAGAATCGTCGTTTCCGTTATATTTCATGTGGCAGACATCTATACGCATGTTAGAAAAACACAACAAACGACACAAAAAGAACGTGTAAGCGATAAATCCTAACTGAAACGATTCATAAATACTACCACAACTAAAACCCATTAATTTCCGTATAGTATTATAATTAAATCCATACTATGGTCTTAATAATCCTGCAAGAGAGTACGTTTGGTGTCCGTTTATTGGCAAAGTCTTACCGTTAAAACCTGAGACATCCTGTACAATATTTTAACGTCGTTTACTATATACTGTAGCAGCAGCAAAAGCAGTAAAATGCCGAAGTGTAAAAATCTGTCTATCCAGATTTACATTACGAATCGTCGTTGCCCCGCCACGCCGGGAGTAAAACAAATTAAAGCTACATTTATGAACAGCCGAGAAGCGATGGCGTCGACGGCGTCACTTGAATAGTGGGATAATTGAGCCCGGAAAGGACCTACTCGCCCCCCTCCCATCGCAACTGCTTGCCGTTTCACCACCGGTCGTCGGCTGTAGTTAACGAATTTCGTTTACAATTACGATTATGGAAAGAAAATCTTAAAACTGGAGTATTTCGAAACAAAACGAGTCTGTCGACGGGCGCACATCTCGTCTCGTATAAATCCAAAAAGAAGCTGTCACAATGTCATTGTATGTCTACACTGTGCAAAGTGGACGGGAAAATGAGATTAAAATTATCTTCCTCTCCCGATACTACACATACGTGTATATGAACACACACGCGAAATAAGGTTTATTTAATTATCGTTAGCCGACTGGAGGATAACAACTACAATAATTGTATGTGTTTTTTTTTTTTTTTTAATGTTCTTCTTTCGTCGTCGGTTTTTCCCAGTTGGTTTTATAGGTTAGGTAAGCGTTAACGGTACTGCAACATTGGCAATGATCTTAATGCGTCTTTCCCCAAAGATTCAGCGCGCGGAAATAAAACATCAAATTTCGATGTTTGTTCGTCGAATTTATTTTATTACATAAGACAAAAATATAAGGGTTAGCAAACGCTCAGTGTCCTCGTCGGTGATTGCGTTTGAATAACTTACTCCCTTTGCAAGTAAACCCAAGGCCACTATGTTCTTTGAATCTAAGCCCAATTTACCCTCTTCCCTAATTCTTGCAGTCCGCTATCGGTAAATCGTATAATTTCTGACACACGTACTCAAGAAAATATATCCATAAGTGCGAGTATCAACGTTTTTTTTCACTATATAAGATTTTTCATAACCTCCAAATATCACATTTAATAAAGGTAGTTTTCTGTTCCTACGAGAGGAAAATATCAAAATCGATAAAAGTTCTAAATATTAAATAAATCAAATAAAAGTATAATTTAATGTCTTACCGATGTTCTTTGAATGGATTTAATCGACGATGAGAATAAATTAAAAAATATTATGTAATATTACTATCTTAAATCTCTATGAAGTTAATTCAACTCCATTCCGTCAACTATAAATTATAAACAGTAATTTATTTACATATTACATGAAATATATGAATATTTTCATTATTTCATTAACAAGTTTTTATTAATCTTCGTCATATTTTTCATTTGGTTTTACTAGTTAAATGTTATAAAAAAATATTATTAAACATTTATGGGTACAATATTATTTTAACAACAAAAATTTACATATATATTATAAATTTACCTATTTAATAGTATACAAGTATATTAATTTTAAATAATTTTTAGTATCAACCACTAAATTTTTGCTTCAATTAAAGTAATTTAAAAATCATTTTTTTTATTTGGTATTTTAAAATATAAATCGATTAAATAAAGATACAAAATAGCTTTTTATAAGTTTTATTTATTAAAAATGTTTGACGATATAGCATAATAATATAACGATACATCATCTATGTGAAATAAGTTAAATTTAAATTATATTTGCATTTCTTAGTAAATATTTTGATTAATAGATTAGAAGAAAATATTAAAAATAAGGTGATCTTCGGCTCAGTATTCCTCTCGACAGGTATATACATATTATGTTAACGAGAAGAACTACTTATAAATAAAAATATAATTTCATGTATAATATGTGGTGTAGATATATAATATATATATATATACGTTTACGTTTTGTCCTGCGTCTAATCGTTCCGCATAAGTGCATAAATTATAAGATGATCTAAATTATGGAGAAATGTACATATACACACACATACTTTATACACAATATTTAAAACACAAACACCAACGAAAAATTATAATTTGTATTTTATTAAATATCACTTAGTTTACCGATTGGATTTTGTCTATGATTGCCTTCCTCCCTCCCCCTCCCCAATGAATACTCAGTCGTAATTGTTTTGTTGAGTTTTGGCCAAATTATCGTCATTTTGGGATAAAATATAGGTATTGGACGATGTGTGGTTTTTTATAGAGTTGAAAAAGAAAATAAGTGTAATAATAATCAATTAGAATTGTAAATTTAAAAATCTGATACAGATATATGGGAGGATTTTTAAGACCAATAATAATATAAATATAACTAAATATTAGAACATTATTCATCGAAATTGTATTGATTTAATTTTTTTGCAAATATGGACATACGATTGTAAAATAAGAGGGGTATTTGGAATGTTTAGTATTTATTTATTTATATATGTATATATTTAAATATATCACGTATACTTCAATACGATATAATATGTTCTCAACATAACCTGATATATATGTTTATTATTACGAGGATAGTCTCCTTTAAGATTCACAGATTCACATACTTATTCACAAAATGTTCAAGTTCTTTCATCCCGTAAAAAAAATAAACAAAATTATTAGTTTCAAATAAATACTCAATGACATGTGGATTCAATAAAAAAGTTGTATTAATAAATACAATTTTCATACCTTAAGAATAACCATAATTCCATTATCCAAATTTAGAGCTTATGGTTAACGAGGAAAATTTTTTTAAATATTTAAATTACAATTTCGGATTTATGAGAAGGCATTTATTATTCAATGCATTTGTTTGAGAGAGCACTACTAAATTTTTTCATCTTCCTATATAATTACCCTTCAAATTATTTCATAATAATCCTGTCATGATTTATGATTATTTTTAAATCTCAAAATAATTTTTACTTAGTAAAAACTGGTCTTCACTATACTTAATTTTAAATAAAATAATAAATCACGTTACACTCTCGATCTTTAAGTTTAATTTTTGTTGAGTTTGAATATAGCTCGTCAGAGAAAGTAGATGCCGCATTACGACGTGTTATAAAATACGGTACGAATGTCATAATATAATATGTAAATTACAGATAAAGTCGATATGGGTATTATTCAATTTATTCATACCTAAGGTTTATATGGGATTGGATATATTATATTATATCTAATATATTTTAAAATAAATAAATTGCAACGGGGCATGTACTCAATAAGTTTAGAAGAAAACTCACTATAATAATACTATTCTCTTATGTTTTCTTCAGTGGATTGCTCTTATTTTGGGTAATACAATATTAAACTAGACAAACGATTGATATTGATACATAGATACAAATGATAATGGTTTTTGGATACATATTTATCTTATGTTCATAAATATTTCGTTTAATAAGTCTAATTCGTGCTTATAAATAGGAACTTCAAAGACAATACACGTAAATAGGATAAAAATATTAGTTTACTAGATAGCTCGAATTTGCTCTCCGTGGACCAATTATTTCACTATAAATTGAAAAAATAATTCAATATTTTATTTATTAATATCAGTATAAAAGATAATATTAATCATATTAACTTAATTAGGGAACTTATATGTTAAAAAATCCAAAATTGGTGTGAGTTTGGTGAGTGCATGGTTTTCTACTCGTATTTGTATTATTTTAACTAAACAAATATATATTAATTGTAAATGTCCTTTTTCCTTCAACTTTTTCACTTTCTCAATTTCTCACATAACATGATCAATTAATTTTAAACTTCTATCGAACTCAACCTCACATATTATTCATACATAAACAAGCCCTTTTCGAATGAGTCTATATCACATTCAACCATCTGTCTTAATTTCTCTTTATTTTATTCTCAATACGTTTGATTCCTTATTGTATTAACTGTATATATTTCCAGTAATTATACGTAGAATAATGTAACTATCTAAATAATAATACTACAAATTATATTAAATTGTACAGAAAAGTGAATTTTTATCAAATGAAAATAAATTGGCTATCAACCAATTGAATATAGAACACAGTTATATACTCGGAACAAAAATTACCAAAAAATCTTAACTATAATTTCACAAATTATATCGTGAATACACAAACTTGATATTCATAAATTATATCGAAACAATTTTTTATATCAATATTATATCAAAAAAATGAATAAAAAATAATGTAGAAAATCATAAAAACCCTTATTAACAAGGATAAGATCGGTCCGATCTTTATAAATAATTCTTCTATTAAAATCGAAATTTATTACCAATATAACGGGAATTATAATTTAATATATATTTTAACCTTATCATTATAAATAATAAGGTAAAAATCAAGAATAATATATAAGAGCAATGACGTTATATCGATCGTTCTGATGAAATTCGATTCTGACCTTATTTACTTACAGCTTGATTAATCGATATTGAACGGAAGACAAATTTTAAACAATTTATGTCGAATACTATCTAATATAAATAATTACATTCGATAAAATAAAAGATTATATTAAATCTCCAATATCACCTAATTTTTTCATATAATCCCTAAAAACATTCAGAAATGAAACAAAATATAAAAATTAAAAATATAGAGGCAGTTAGATCCGATGACATTTATGTACCTAAATTGCCTATTAAAACGACGTCTTATAACGAATTTTCATTATGAAATATTAATGCCGGGTGTCTGACTGTTAACGAGTTAAAAAGTTTCAAACAACTTAGTTTTATCTTTTAAATTTAGCTTTTTACACTTTATTTTTTCCTAATTTACTTAATGAATGACGAGTTATATTTACTCAATTAATTCCAGTCGAAATAATTCAAAACTCTATTATAAATTGCTTAAAATTTTATTTTATGCCAACATACTGTTTTCAATGTATTTTTGATATGGAAGCCATAATTGCGTACTAAATAGTGATGATATAATATAAAAATAATATATTATCACTATAATATTGAGTTATTGATTTTGAATGCAATGGTATTATAATTTTCCAGTACATTTTTATGACTTTTCAAACTCAAAAACGACGTGTTCAAAAAATTAAACTATATAACACTATCTAATTAAAATATTAAAATATAATAATTCAAATAGAATATCAGATTATTTAAAAAATATTTTAAATCAAAAAATGCATAAATCAATTATGTACATAATGCTAATGTATACATTTATTATCAATTCAATATTTCTTTAATCAATAAAATAATCAGTAGAGGTACGTTTATGCCTTTTATTATACAAAATAAAACTAATTTACAAAACATCTAATTTTATACCATAAATATTATACATTGTATCGATTGATTTAAATTTCGGAAATATTTCAGCATTTCTGGAATATAAACTAACAGGTATTTTAGAAATAATATCTGTTAATAATTGTGTATAAATAAACATAACAGCGTATATTTAATACATACTGAATATTAAGAAAACATGATATTCTAAGGTAATTTGTAATTTATGCAATATACATTTTACTGTGAAGCATAGTAAATATTAGTCAGTTCTGTAAACGTGAACTAGAATTGTATAATTTGTACATATCGAGTGTAGTTTAAAATGTAGAAATGTTTATTCATCCTGTAGGTAGTAATTATAAATTATAAAAATTGCAATTTTAAACTAAAAACAAAATAAAGCAATATTAATTTGTCATATTAAAAAAAGGAAATTATAATTATAATAATTATGATTGAAAGTCTAATAATTATCTATACTTTTTGTATTATAATAATACTATATATTTAAATGTAATTTATATAATATGTGACAATTATAAATCAATTTATTTATAGATGATTGTTTTAAATTATTTTTTTATGAATTCAATTAGTAATAATTACTTTTTATGTCATTGTAATTTAAGGAATAAAATCCATACATATATAAATTATTTTTATTAAAGAAAACTTTGCACTACGCAACTGATGAAAATAATATTGACCTATAAGCTACATAAGATAAGTCAAATTTAAATTCTAAAAATAGTTTTCAATAGATTAATTTGTTTACTAGGCATTTTATTATTTATAATTAAAACCGTGTTTTATATATATTGATCATATTTTATAAAAATTCCTCAAACCAAGAAAAAAGAAACAAGATATCTAAGAAATCATTTATACTGATCCCCATAAAAATCACAGTTGTATCCACCATTTTTTTTTTTTTACATAAAATAAGGTACATCGAAAAACATATTAACTAATTTGTGAATTAACTAATGGTTAGTCATAGAGATAAAAATAAAATTCAAAATTTACTCAAAAATAAATAACTAATTTAAGCTTCGAATATTTCTTCTTCTCTTTCACCTCCTCTCCCAAATATTTATAGTCCTACACTACGTTTATTGTCCTTTATTAGCACATTTTTATACATCTTTTACACATCAAACAGGTTTGAAGTCCCCAGATTGTATAAAATAAAAAAAATAGAAGTGTACTCATCTATTTCCCCTTATTTTCTCCTCAACCATTCATACAACTCACCATATATTCCTAATTTAGTTTGCACTGCACTCACTATATTTTTTCTACTTTTGATAAACTTGTATTCTCTACACAATCTTCTCCCTAGATTTCTGCTATTTCTTAAACTGTATTTCTTTCCTTGATATTATCTCCTGCTCTTTTATAATGAAATATTTATATAACTCAAGAGTATTTTAATAATTCAATAATGGTTTTTGATGTGATTGAAATTTAAGTTAAGCTTTTAATTTTGAATGTATGATTATTTATTTGTTTGCTTTTCTTGTTTTTTAGAATGAGGTACTTAAAGTATGTATAATTTGAATAATATTTATTAAATTCAATATTTATCGTAAGAATATTAATATGGGATAGTTTTTGGGTTTTTATAAATTTCATATTTAATAATAGTCAATATTTTTTCATCAATGATTATTTATCTTATTTATCGAATTATTTTTAAATATTTCATATTCTGATTTCCTTAATAAAAAAAAAAATAAGTATGTAGACTTATAAAAACTGTATCTCATGCATTTATTTTCAAAGGCATAGTGATTATAATTAGTATATCGATTATAATATGATTATATTTGGCTTATTTTATATTCCTCTGTTTATTTTTAATTTTATAACCCAATAAAGCACAGGTTGTTGAATAAAAAGCAGTATTTTAAAAACAAATTTTAATGAATTTCTATAGAATTTTACACGTATATGCATTTACCTTTACAAAAAAAAATTATATTTAATATAATATTTTATAATTATATATAGGTATTTATAATATTAATTTTATTTTGCATAAATGTTGAGTAGTATTTTTCTCTGTTTTCATACGACTTTTAAAAAACATATATAATAATTTTTATATGATGATACATTTATGATATAATATAACATTTTATTTTATATGATATATATATATATATATAAATATTTATGTAGATCACAAATATTATTTTATTATTTTATGACGAGTGACTAGAAACTAGCGTGAGTGTAACACTTACCAAGTACAACTCCTTGTAAGCTTAACTCCTTTCAAGTGAGACTACTTGTATATTCAACACCTTTTGAGTGTATACCTAGGTTTATGTATTTTGTTGGAAATAATATAATAAATTAATTAAAATAATATACCGTCTACGGAAAAAACATGCGTTCGCTTTCTAAAAGATAGTCCTTTATCCCTATAATTTTTCCAATGAATAGATTGATAAAGTAAGTTATCCGAATATTGATAAAACCTACTATTTTTGGATTTTTATAAGATCTCAAGCCTCATTTAATTGGGTTCTAGTCTTAGTGTAATGGGTTTTACACAACATCACAACTACATATCAATATAAATTAAATCGAAATTTACGAAAGATAAACAAAACGTTGGGAAAACATAAATCTAATGACTACGGCGTCAAAAAAACGTGGGTAAATGTCGTGAAAGCCGATATTGGAATGTTTGTGCGATAAGACTTTGAAGGACTTTTGATAGGATTTTTTGCTAGAAAATGTAAAGTGATAACGCAGACTAACAGCGATTTGGGAAATTCATTTTTTCTTCCCTGCTTCGAAAGTTCAGGAAAAAGGAAGAACCTGAACGAATAGTTTGAAAACGGTAGAGGTAAAGGAATACGCGGTAAGTGGTTGCAAAAATGGGCCAGGGAATTAAATAACAAGTAGTACTTTTTTTTTTCCATGAAAAAACTAGTGTTTGGAGTTTGAATTATATATAAAAGATTTTTTAAAGATTTGTGCAATATTATAGTATACTTAATATAAATATAGAACTTATTTCATATGTAATTATATAAACTAAATTGTGAGCAAAGATCTAACTTAGATATGTTAAATAAATATTAGACAATGTATATACATATTTTAAACAGTCCTATAGCCCTAAAATTCTAAATTATTAGTTAGCCCAACCTGTCATTATTTTGAGTGTTTGCCAATTTTATATTAAATAAATTTTTAGTAAAACTATTATTTTATATTTAATGTCAATAAAATATTATAATATGTAATATATAATTTAAAAATCAAAAGTTAGAAAATTTGAGTAGTATTAATAAAACATAAATATTGTTCGTATAAATCCAGATATCATAGCTATGAGTATACCAGATAAAAATAAATCAAATATTGTATTATATTATGATGATAATTATAATAGTGAAATTCATTTCATATTTAAATGTAATAATTAATAGTATTCATTTATATTTAAATAATTTTTTGTCAAAATATAATTTTTTTTAGAATACTTATTTGGTTGAGTTTTATTTTGTTATACATCAAGACTTCTTATTTATTCGAATAAAATAGGTACTTACTCAATACTGATTAATTTATATTTTTAATAAGCTTGAAGTGCCTATTTTGACTGAAAATTTTAATCAATAAAATATTCATCTGTGATGAATTAATTTTTTTTTAATCTTCTTATAAAATATTATAATCACATTAACCAATTATAATAATTGTTTACATATCAAGATTTTATTTTTCCAATAGTATAAATATGATTTAGAATTTAAAAATGATTTATTTAAAGTTTAGATATATGATATTTCAAATTCGCCTTTATTTTAAAAAAAAAAATTAATTTACGAAATATGTTTAATACGATTAATTAAATCATAATTTAGTATTTTTATTTTTTTAATTTAACCATTTTTTTTTTCAGTTTCTATATCATGTCCCTACTATTAAACTCCTATTAAATGATAATATTTTACATTAAATCTTATTTACATTCATTGACAGAATATAAAAACCGTTATTTTATATAAATTTTGAAAAAATAGATTATTAATGAGGTGACCGAAATTGAGGAGCGCTATGTCTTTAAAGCTCAATGACTATATTAAATTATATTAGGTTAAATAAAATCTTTTAAATTATTTTATTTTATGAATAACTACTGCATTATTCAAAATAATCATATTCTATTATATAATTATTTTATATCTTAATGATAAAACCATCGAACTATTATAACATAGGCGTTAAGCTATTTTTTATTTTAAAATGATTAAATATAATGCAATTTAATATCAACGAATAAGTGACTACTGCAATTATATTTTAGCACTTTATCCTTCGGTTTATACTATTTACATTATTTTTTTTTTTATATTGGGAACAATAATATTGTAAGTCGAATTACTATTAGCCAACTGTAGCACCTGGTCACTAAAAAATGAAATTACTACTGATGGTATAATGTACATAAATGGCTCACAACAGATGTTTCCTAATCACATTATTAAAAAATAAATGGTTTACGTTTCATGGTTTTCTCAATTCACTGGCTTAACGGCTTTTGGTCATTCGAAGTTAAAATAATTATATATAAGTACGAAAAACATAAAAATTAAAGTTGGTATTGTTTTTATTACTATTATACGAGGGCTTTTAATTTTAATTCAATTTTTTTTTTTTACAGAATTTGCATATTAAAATTAGATTTTAATTCACAAATATATATTAACATATTGGGTATATTAAGGCAATATTATTTTATATAATTAAGTGATTAAAGTGTGAAACTAAAAAAACGGACCAAAAGTATCTTGAGAATATTATTCACTATTTCATATTTTGTAGCCATGGTACTTTATTCGATGAAAAAAAAAATATAACGAATCATTTGCGGCCACCTGTGACTTTTTATAGAACAATCACCCTCGTTTAACGTTTCAGTTTTACTAAACCATAGTTGAGAATTTAGCAAACAATACATTTCACTATTCAATTTTTATATTTTCTTAAAATGGTAAAAGGAATAAAAATTTTCTGGCAGAAATAGTTATTGAACTGTTAACGCTCAAAAATATATAGCAGATGGCTAAAGATATAAAATACACATTAAATGTGGAAACAATCGGTACAGCTGTTTGTAGGAATTTTTTATTGTTGTCGTAATCTCAAATTACGTCCAATAAGTAAAAACCTATTAATGTTGTATGAACGTAAAATAAAAATGTTTTAATATTTATTTTATTTGTTTTAATAATATTTATTATATTTCTAAGCTACACAAATTAAAATAATTTTGGTGGTATAAGTTTCTTTTTATTCTTTTTATATATTATTATTGTAAATATCATGTTAAAAATCTAAATTTGATGTGCTATTGACATAATATATAAAACGAGGTCTGAACCTGTATTGGAATACAGGTGTAGGAATAGGATGGATTATTCATTTGTCATTTTTGAGTACTAATGTATTATATATTTCAAAATATTTTATGACAATGGACTAAAATACATATACTTGTTTTAACGGAATTCATAATGTACAATTTCCATAACGGTATATTTTTTTATTCCAGTGTTCTATGCACATTATAACTATATCGTTTGCTGAGATTCTTTCCGGTCTTTCGACAGGATAATAGGAATAAAATATACCTGCACAGAGTTCAACGAAAGGTCAATAGAGGACTAAGCCGTCCACATTGGGTTCATTTTATATTAGTTGTTGTAATATATATATACGATATTTATAAGATTTTTTTGTTGGAAATACTTTGTTTAAATTATTATTAATAAGTTATTATTTAAATAAATTCATAACTGGTATTATGCATTGCTATAACTTATAGCCCGTACTATTTACCCAGCGCTAAAAATGATGTTTAAATCAATTCCGACGGACCATACTATGGAAATCTTGAATCGTAACACTTTATTAACGTATGCAAATTATTTTTTAAACATTGGTGGTAGCTCCCGAAATTATTCGGAAATGAGAACTGCCGATCTAATTAAAGCAGCTCAGCATACAAAGTTAAAATTGAATCAATACATAACAAAATATTTAGTGGTGTCCAGAAAAATAAGACATAAAGTTGACTTAGAAATAGGTGAATATATCTTTCAGTAAGTAGTAGATGTCAAACACCTATGAGGCAATACTCATATAATCAAAAAACAACAACATGCATAATGAATTTAAATAAAGAATCATTGCCAGAATCAAGAATTTTTATGCATTGAATAAATTATTTAAACCAAAACTCCTATCCAAGTGTTCCAAATAATACTTTTATTCTGGATTTTGATTTATAAATGTTAAACCTTGTCAGTGATAAAATGAGATGAACATTTTCAAAAGCAGAGTACTATGCTGAATATGATGTCTAATTATATATAAAAGAGAATATAGGAAAATAACGAACCATGAAGTGTAAATATGAGTATCAGTTATTCTAAATACTCAATACTAGTATTTATTTGAAAAGTAAAATAATTTAATGAGAAATACATGTATAGAGATTAAAAAGTATAATACACTATATAATAACTGGAAAAAAGTACGGAAAAAGCCAAGGAATCGATCAAGGAGGAGATAGAAAGATCAAATGAAGATGGATTTTTCTGAAATTTCCCAAGAAACAAATTCAGATAGGTAACAAAAAAAAGAACAAAACAGTTGAAAAAGTGTGGGGGGGGAGGTAATCAAGACCCTACATGAACTGTAAAAGCTGAACAAATAAAATAAATATATATTTTGAGTCAAGATTAATATATGCATAATTTGTTCATTTGTATAGTTTATATATTTCGCATGAACATATAATAAATTTAAATAGTTTGAACTATCGATTCATAACAGATTAATTTCAATGAAATCTGGGAACCAAATATATATTCACTAGTTTAGGCAATATTTCTGTTATTTAAGTTATTTTAGAGTCAGGTGTTTAAAATAATTGTTAAAAAAATGGTAAATACAAATTACTTACATTTATATATTTCACATTTAATATGTATTGAAATATATGTAGGTATAAGGTATATACTAGATTAAAAAGAGGATTTATTTTACCCTTTTCTGTTAACTATTTTGTTTTAATAATAATTCCTCGAGAAAGGAGGAGTTACATATATCTGTCTGCTGGTGATAAATAGAAATTAAGTTTTAGTGTATTTTCAACTTTTTATGAAATTTAAAGAACCATTATTATCCAAACAACACATATTCATATATTTTAAATACATACTAATCTAATAACAAATATTTGTTTCAGAACTTTTTTGCATTTTTCGTAGTTTTTTAATTATATCATTTTCTCTGAGACATTTTTAAAAAATATTCTGTAAACAAATGAAAATAATTTCACCTTATTATAAAACAGGGCTTTAAGCCGCTTCCGAAAATAGAGGTAACCCGCTAAAATTTTAGAACCGGTATTAAGTGGTTTTTTAAGTACATATATATCGATAAACGGTTCTTTGAATATTTGAAAAAGAGGTGGTTACCACTTATCAGTTAATAGCCACTTCCTAATTTTTAGGGTAACAGCTTCTCGGTGTAAAATCACTTCTTACTTCTCATAACAGGTTACCGGTTTTAAGCCGTTTTTAACTCTTTGAAACAGTTAATTACAATTTAAATAGGCTTTTCACAAACATTTATAATATTTATGACTATTCGTGGTCCAACTTTTTGGTCTCTGCTTTCCGATCCCGGAATTTTTATCAGATTATTAAAATTATTTAGAAAACAAATCCTATCCCTATGATAAATTAAGATTCGTCGCGATCTCAAATAATATAATTATAAAGAATTAATTATCATTATAAAATAATGGTTGTAAGCCACTATTTTTTTACAATCGTGCCTGCTGTCACGTCAATATTTCTTTTAATCATGGACTAATGTTTATAATATATATACCTCGTATATACTTTGTACTTACCTAAACTATATAATATGTCCATGCTTTCAACAAACGCCAATAAGTCGATCAAATACGTAATTAATTTATATACTTCACGTTTAATAAACAGAATACAGTAATATTTACACAGGAAGAAGAAAACAATAACAATAAATAACATTGACGGCTATTTTTAAATTTTTTTATCTTAAATTTTATTTTATTACACCAGTTATAAACAGTATCATTGGTGACAACTGACGACCCAAGAGCATAATATAACATATATATAGCTATGCATCTACTATTAAAATATGCCCATAGAATTATAATACAATAATAGGTATTAGAAAATAAATATTAAATTGTTATAAATAACAATAAAAATAATGAAGTAACTATGAAACAAAATAAATAATATTTATAATATAATAATATATAAATAATGATTTTTTTTTTTGCACCTTAGAAAATGGTCAGTGTTTTTTTTTTTGGTTACTTTTAACATGGGTTAACGTTTCATTACAATTACCGGTAATAACATAAGACGATTACCGGTAAATTTAAAACCCCAAATTTTTATTTTGGGTTACCGGTTACCGATGTTTGCTTCTTAGACTTGGATAAAACTAGGAAGCGGTTTTCGGTTCTCAAAAATTGGGTTTTTAACCGTTTTCGGGAAAAACCGGTTAGCGGGCTTAAGCTCTGTTATAAAGTTTTAATTTAACAATTATTTTTAATGGATCAATTTTTAATAAGATTTTTAGATTTCATATAATTTTTCTGAATTTAAGAAATGATTTGCCAGTTAGGACATGTTGTGTTTGAATAATTATTTTATTTAATATTCATAAAATAAATAAATTAAAATAAAATTATATTCAATAAATTTTTTAGGGTATTTTTGAAGTTTTTATATCATAAAGGATTTTTTAGGGCATTAAAATCGGACCATATATATGATCAATGTAACAGTTAGGTATATAATTTTGTATTTTTTTGAACATCATATTTGTGGTTATACATTCATTTAAATATTTTCAGTTTTAATTCACAAACATTCAAACTTCTATGATTTCATATTTATATCTAATCGAAATTGTCCCGGAATCAAATTTTTATAATATTATAAATATAAATTTATATGCAAAAATATTTTCAATTCGTATGAATATAAAATCACGTAACCAAATAAAAATAACGAGTTTGATTCCATTATGAATAAAAAAATATATAAAGCAAAGAATATTTAATATATAAATTTATAACAATATATATATTTCAAATTTCAAATTTTAGTAACAGGGTGATATTTTCCTTATAAAATAAATATATATTCTGCATAATAATATTGTTTGTCGTTCGTTATATACTTTATAAACAAAAAATCTTACAAACATTTATAGTTACCGAACGCTTACAAATATTTAAAGCAATATTATTCATTGATCTGAGTGTCAACTACTTACGGTTCTATTGCCCAGATTTTTGACTCTGCAATGTAAGTATGCGGTTCGTCCAACTAATCCAGTCACGTTGTTTGGGACGGTTTTATCAAAGACGGGTCCAATAATTGGAGGTGGAATATCCTGCAAGAACTCTTGTAAGAACTTCCTGGACGCAGTGGAATCTATAAAAGAAAATCCCACAAAGTACTAGTTAATTATTGCTTAAAACATAATATAAGAGTTACATACTACATTTTCCATAACAGCACAAGCCACCCGGGATCGTCCCGACAGAATTTATCGATTAAAATGGGAACTGCCTGTCTGATTCCTATTTCGATCTTAGGTGGTCCGAGGACCATCGTGATCAAGTGTTATATACGGTCTCCAACTATCCCATTAAATTTGTTATTTAAAAATAATGGTGCGTTTGAAACTTGGTATACATCACTCATGGTCTATGACATTAAAGCGATCGATCCTATCATTATAGCAAATCGAAAGCTGCTTAATTTTGTTGTAAATTTTGCAACAAATTTCTCTAAATTCAGACGACAAGATTTATATGATCGAGTAATACTACACAACAACATGAACCTACGTTAAAAACTGTAAAAACAGTGGCGAAATATGTTATACATTTGGATATTTGGATATGCCCTTCCACTGACTCCATAGTAGTGTAAACCGTGAAAAGCTAGGTCTACATCCCCATTCATTCCCCACTTGTACCATGCCTTTTATCGTATATTATTACATGGACATTTATGTATAATTACAATTCAATGAGACCTTTATTGCAGCCAGTATGGATATGAACCTAGCATTTCACAATTTTACCTAACCTTCCTTTCTTTTTAGACCTTATTCTTAGGCAGCCATTAGTGAGAGTTGGGTAGAGATATGTTCCTGTATAATATCATTACAATGGATTATTGCTAAGACCGTTAGATTATAACACATAAATGACTAAACTTATTATTCAAGTCTGTCCTCCCCTCTGAAATGTATTCTACGGCTACCCATACCTCTATCATCTTCCCAAACCAGTTTCACATAAAATAGCAAATGTAAGTAGATCTATCTAATCAATTTATTATGCTTCAGTGCATAATTGATCGCTCCCGGTATGTACCGAATATTATGAACTGAATATTATAAATTGATTATAATATTACGGGATATTCCCGGTGAGGTAAAGATAATTGCTTATTATACTAACCATTTCCCAGGCAATTATCGATAGTTCCTTGACTGTACATGCTTTTTGAATTAAGTTTAAAAACATATGTTTAAATGGGGATTCTTACAATCAGTTTTAATATGTGTGTATAATACTATGATAATAATAAGATCATTAATTATATTCATTTTCATGTTTGGGAGTAAAAACATATTTTAAAATTCTGTTAAAAACACTAAAATAAAATTAGCTAAAACCAATTCTAACATTTAAAATTTTAAATCGATGATCTATAGGTAGCATACATTATATCTTATATATTTAATTATTATAATTCAGTGTTTTTTATTAAAATGTACTTCTACTTATGTCCAGTGTGTTTCAACAGCAACATGTTAACAGCATTTTGATTTTGAATATATGTGAAGCAAATAACTAATTAGTTCAAATATTTAGTTTTTTATTACATGTAATTTATTTATATTCAGATTATGATTATTTTTAAAATAAAAATATATATGTATATAAAGATATTATAATATAATAATTAAAATCGATATATAACTTTTAAACCATTTTGATTGGTGCATGAATGTAATAAGTTTCAAATGAAACATTGTATACAATTACTCTAATTATATAATTCAAAACCATTTTTTTTTGTAAGTTTTTTCTGAAATCACCATTAAATTATTATATTATTCAAAACCAAAAACATATAAAAGTCCAGATAGAGATGATGGAGTTGGTACATCAGCCCTTCGATCTTAGTATAGGATATTGTATTATAATTATTTGAAATTTGAAATCTTAGATCAATAATCGCATTCGAAAAATAATTCTGAGCAAATGATAAGCAAATCGTAAGTATATTACCAATTATTAAAAATTTAAATGTAAGTAACCATGATAATTGTATTTATTATATAATTATTTATATACATTTATATTATATAATATTTCCATTGTTAAAGTCAGTCCTTATGCTTTAGAAACTACTGGAAAAATCAAAAAATAATCTCTTTAAAGTTCCAAAGTATGAAAAAAGCTTTTTACTTCAAAACTCCTACTTGACTTCTTTTATTCGAAAAATAAAATAAGAATATACAGATATAAAATAAATTTCAAATAAGTAATTAAAATAATTTCAAACTCATAAAATCAAAGTCTACTTATCTTAATATGTATTTATTTGTTATTGAAACTATTTCATAGGGTGTCTCATAGAAAATACCAGTTTAAATGTAAAAACATAATTATTTTTCAGAAAAATGATTTTTGGGCAATAATAAACCATTATAAGTAAAAATATAATTAATTAACTCACCAAATAAATAATTTGACCTACATATTTGCATATTTAAAATGTCTAAATATTATTAACAGACAAAATTTGTTTAATGGACAAAATTAGATACTTAATTATATTAGGTAAAGAATTTATAATATTTTAGGTCATCATGACAAATAAGCTTTATAAAATCGATATGTTAAACATAAATCATAATTTACAGGTGAATAAATTGCATACATTTATATTGTTATATCAATATTCTAAATTGATATTGGTATCGGAAAGAATAAAACACTGTTGGTGTATGAAATATGAATTTAAAGAAAACCTATTTTTGAAATTGGAAGAAAATTGAAAAATAAAGTATCAATAAACGAAATGAATATTGGACGTACAACTGAAAGCATAATCGGAAAAATGAAAATTCTCAACCTTAAAATGTAGTACATTTCGTGAATTCGAAACAAAAGGGTTTTTCGAGTTGATAAAAAAGAATCCTGCGTTCAGAAGGAAAATATTCAATTTTATTATCATAATTTCAAACTTTTTGGATGTAATTAAAATATAACTAATGTTAATAATATATAAATAAATACCAAATACGTATGTAGTATTATGAAAAACATTATCGTAATAGAGGGGTAAGAGAAAGAAATTACATTACTCCACATCATATTTAATATGGAGAAAAGGTAACTGTATTAATTTTAATTAAATTTATATTTAAAATTTTAAATGATGATGCTTCATAATACTTCTGTCAATGCAGATCTATGTAAATAACAATATTATTCTTAACTAAAAAATAAATAATATTAAATTTTTTATAAGTATATCCATTTTTATAAGAATATTAAACTTATAAAATGTAGAATTATATAGCTATTTTATTTCTAAAATTACAAGTAAAAATTTATTATTATTATTATTATAATTACTGATATTATATTTATGCATATTTTGGATTCCTAGATTTGGATAATAGTTCAGCATCTGTTGTTCATATTAATATAAGCCCCCACTTTATTTTTATGTAAATATAATGGTTGAAATGGATTAACTACTGTTTACGTACCTATGGATTTCCTCCACGTAACGCAAATATGATGTATAGTAGAGAACAAAAATGGAAAAATGGTTTTAAATTTTATTTTATGGATCATGAGTTAAATAAATAAAATGTATATATTTTAATTTTTTAGTCTGAAAAGTTAAAAATATTTTAATTATGATTTCGTTAATATTGTATATATTATAATAAATCTTTTTAATATCTGTTAGTCGGTCTATAAAGACTGTGGATACAAATAAATGTAATATTAAATATACATATTCTAATGATTTTGAAAATTAGATAAATTAGATTGTTCGACTCTGAGAATATTGGAACAAACGTTATTTGCAATCAATAATTATAGAAAAAACGTTGTTTGAAACCGATATATTATAATATAGAATAGATAAATAATGTGGAAATGATAGGTACGTTTGCAGGAACCAATGTGTATCAGCCGAATTACTACTAACCGAAATTAAATTACGAGAGGAAGGTAGTAGAAGGTAACAAAAACATGTTTTGGAAAATGTTCAAAATTTTAATATACTTATTGAGTTCTTGAATGAATAATATAAAATTCGATTTCTTAAACTGCAGTACCTATTTTTGCACGGGATCGGTTAATTACAAATTATTATATAATAATTATCGGATACACTACATATTGCGATAGGTTCCAACCAAATATACCTTAGTACTTATTAGATTCAGTGTAGGACTCTCCAAATGGGGAGTTTCAAGTATCACTTTAACCGAAGCTATCGTTTTGTAGTTCATCTATTCTGACTTATATCGTTTTCAAAATGTATCTTTCCGACTATTTTCGATTTTATATTATATTATACATTTTTTATTGGAATACATGTTCCCACTTCAATCGACTTTATATAATATAATATACCTATATTTTTTTTTTATTTAATAAAACACAATTTGTACATGATTTATCAATTTTCTTTAAGCTGGAGCTTGTGGTGAAGGCAAAGAGTTAATATTACAGAATTATATCACATTTTAAATTACAATCTAAAAAAAAATTCTATACAATTAAAATAGAGAAAAAAAATTTGAAGATTTGTGTTACATATATCAGGTTTTTAAAACATAATACACAGAATACGCTATTATATATTATAGAATGAAAATATTCATTCAAGTATATGTTTATTAACCTCAAAAATCTTATTTAAATAGGTAAGATTATTTGTTTTTAATTTTTAAGGCATAGAATTATAATAGGTCGGTGCAAGGTTGTACAAAAATGTTTTACCGAACGATTTCTCCAGACTTTAGCATTAAACCCTAAATGTTTCCTCTTGTTATCATTAATATTATTATTATTATTGTTATTCAGTCAATAATTTGAATTTCGTATTATCTTATGTGATTTCATGAACCGTTTGAATAATCATGCGTACGAATGCCGTAACATTATTATTATCGTTATTTATTGCTGTTCATTATGGAAATCATCCCAACCCGTCCCCGGTGTTACGCGACCGCGACGACATTTTTCTGATAATAATTATTATCACCGTGAAATCGTCGATAGCTATATATGGGTGCGAGCGGGTCTCTCAGTCGGTATTTTTTCCGTGTCACGGGATTTACCGGGACCCCGAGATGTATGTGTGTGTGTGTGCGTGCGTGTGTGTGTGTGCGCAGTTACGCGCGCGGAATTCATAATCGCGTATCGGCGGCAACGTGGTGCGTACCGGAGCGAGTTGGAGACCTGACGCGACAAACGCTCGCATAGCAAAGTTGATAATTCCATTAATTCCTAAAGCAGAAGTTATCTCGCGGAGACGTGTACGTTGAATATTAAAAACACTGTAAACTGACGGCGGAGGTTGAATATAATAGAGCCGAGATGCAACAGGGACGGAGCCGGGTGGAGGATGTAATATAATATATTATATAAGTATTATACGATAATTATTGTATATTCTGATATGTACGCGTCCACGTGTCTGCTTGCGGTGACGGTGTCTTACAAAAACTTTTACTGCGCCGCCGAGTCGTTAAAAAAATTCTCCGCAGCCATACAGGTATATTATATTCCCGACATGATATTATATTTTACGCCTGTATTTGGCTCAGCTGATATTTATGGTACGAAACGGGTTTTAGAAAAGATACCTACTACGAAAAAGTCATTCGATACATTTATTTTGAGTATATCCGTAAAGGATACACGATATTCCCGAAAGTATAATTATTATCATTCAATGGAAACCGGTGTTACTTATAACAATAACAACTTTTATAATCAAATACGTATATTATTTTAAATATTACTTAAAATAATCCTTTATTGGTTAAACCTTGTTAAGTATAATAATATATATTTTAAAATAGGTCATATTTGATTTCGGAATTTCCATAGAATAAAATAAGAAAATACGGTCAGTTTGTAAGTGAAGTTGGAAGCACTTCGCTCGATTCATATGATACTTGATGTGAATTTAATATTAAATTCAAAAGGAATGACAAATCATTTTTTTAAATAAAATGATTCTAAGCAATGATCGGTATAATAAACGTATATTAAATATTATGGAAATTACGTATTCTGTAATTTATAATTACGGTGTAACTTACTTAGACTAAAATTCCAAAAGTTCCAGAAAAGGTGATATTAAATCAAAAATGATTTAAAACATAACAAGACTTGAAAAATTCGAAAAATTTCGTTTTAGAAAATAATGTATCTGAATAACATATATTATAGTTAGAATCAAGCATTACAATGAAAAAAATATACATATAAATTTAAATCATAGCCCAAATTAAAACGTTCTAAAAATACAAGGAAACTATTAAAATAAGGTTTTTAATTATTAAGAAAACCAAAAAAAAAAATAAAATAAAAATATTAATAACTATTAAACTTAAAAATTTAGGTATTATATCATATTTTATAAAGGTTTTTTCATACAAAATCAAAATATGTATTTAGTCTAAAATTATATTATTTTAATACTTATATTATAAATAAAATATAATAATATTTAATAAATAAATCGATAATACAATAATTATCTATTCTAATATTATGGTAGAACATTTTATATTGGAACGATATTTTATGTACCTACACAAATACAAATCTAAGATGTTAATATGCATTTATTTGAATAAGAAAAACTTATAAAAATGTAATTTTAATATCAAATAAAAGTTATTTTTTAGAACTCAAAAAAATTGAATTTGTGACAAATATGATGCTGATGGAAATAATATAAGTACAGAATAGTATTTTCATTGGAATATATTTTTCACTACAAGTAAGATTCATTGTTAGATCCTTTGGAAACTTATTGAACACAATGTATATTAGGTCTAGGAAAATAATGCACTACTTTTGAATGAAAACTTAATTTGAGAGAATAGAATTAGGAATAAGAATGTGAATTTGGTTTCCTACAAACCTGAATACTTAAGCACGTCACTTTAAATTATATGCAAAGTGTGTCCCCAACCAACCTTTTTCTCGAAAACCGAACGGTTCATCTAAGACATAGTGTAATCCCATTTTGTTAGGTTGTTTTCTCTCGGGACCGTCTGGTCGTTTGGCAAACGTTTATTTTCAATATTTATTATTTCTTGAACAAAATCGGCCAAAGGTTTATTTGTTCCTTCGTTCGTAGTAACAGCCATTGAAGTTGGATATTCACCGGGTGTCGTAGGTACGTGAATATCGCACCCAGTGACGTTCCCACGAGAAAAATCGGATGTAAATTCGATATACTGTAATCAGTGAACAGTACTTCTTGTGTTTGACAATATAGACGGTTTTTTATTGAAGGGCCTTATAGGTAAATTTTATCGATCGAAATTTGTATTCATAGTAGAAAACATATTGCACCTTACTCAAAAAATACTATATCAAAAATAAATATACGTTTGCTTGCATAGTCCATATTTCACAGGATTAGCATGAAATGTCCCCTCTCGTATTTTAAAACATTTTCAGAAAAGTGATTTTACAAATGTTAATGTTCGTGTTTCATATATCTCATTGAAACAAAATGTATACTAAATTTATAAATTTATTACTTTGTTTAAACATTATCATAGGTACATTATATAAACTCATTTATTATTTAACTATTATGAATATTATTAGAATTTGAGTTGCCATCTAGAAGTCCTCAATGATTAGTACAGTAATCACCATACCTCATACACACACATATTATATATAATATATATATATAGGTATATACATACATACATACATACATACATACATATATATTATATATATCATGCATTTTAAATTTATAACTGTATTGATTTTATAGCCAAGAAAATTTATTTTTATTAAATAAATATCTAGTGTTATTGATAATAATTATAGTTTAGTACTTTAAAAAATTAATCAAAATGTAATTTAAAAAAAATGAATGTCTTTTTCATTTTGACAATTTATAAATATATATTTCCGTTAGCGAGAGACGAGAGTAAGATAGTGGAGGTAATATTTCAGAGGATAAGCAAATATAGTGGTGGGCAGAAAAAGTACAGAAGATAATACCAAAAATAAAAAATACAGTTACAATACTGTAATATATAAATTATATTACGTATACACAAAATAAAAATGTATAATATTGTGACTTCAGGTATATAATATAATAATTATAAATAGTCACAAGTACTCGTATATATATTAAAAAAATACAATTAAAGAAATGGCAGAAAATCAGTGAGAGGCAGGTTGGGTAGAATATAATAGTTTATCTAAAGCAGCAGAAATTGAAGAGAGTAAAGTTAAATTAGAGAAATGTGATGAGTTTTATTAGAATTTCAGAACAAAAGAAAGGTAAAATAATTGTAGAAATGTTTAGTGTATAAAAAATAAGGATATAAAGGTGGTTAATGAAGGAAAAGTAAGTTATTAAGAGATAAAATGAAAATTTAAGGAAATTATTAAATGAAGAATTTCCGAGAGAGCCAATTAATAAAGTTGATTGATATTTAGGTATGGTGGATGTAATAATGGAAGATAAAGTGCGGAGCTGTGTTAGAAAAGTTAAAAATAAGAAAGCAGTGGTGCAAGATCGAGTATCAGTAGAAGTATGGAAACTATAATCTGGTACCAATATTTGAAAGTTTAGGTGATGTACGGCCGAATATTAAAATTATCGAGGAATAAAACATATGAACTTCAGTATGAAAATTTAGGAAAAGATAATAGATAAAAGGGTAAGAAATTAGACGATTGTAATTAGAAATCCGTTTAGTTTTGTGTCTGGGACGTAAAAATGGAGTCAGTATTTTGTATAAGACAGATTGAAGAGAAGTATAGAGAAGTAAAGGATCTGTATGGAGAATGAGAATTTTAGGGTCAGAGTTGAAGTGCACTAAGGTTAAGCTTTGAATCCTTACCTCTTTTCCCTGGTAATAGATGAAATAACAAAGGATATACATGGTGAGGCACCATGGTGTGTGCTGTTTGCATATAATATAGTTCTGATAGAATTGGGTCTTGAGAAAATGAAGGGATAGACTTGACAAGTGAAGGGAAACTCTTAGAAGTAAATTACTAAGGATTAGTAAAACTCAAACAGAATATATACAGTCTGATTTTGGTAAAAGGGATCACAGAGGGAATAGCGAAAGACTAGAAATAATGTTGAGTGGGGTGTACAGGATGAGTTTGAAGATTTAAGTATTAAGATTTCGTTGTACAGAAAGATAGGGGCTTCGAAGAGGATTTAAAACACAAGATTAAGTATGGATGGATGAAATGGAGAGAAGCATCAAGTATTTTGTATAATAAAAATCCGTATTAGGTTAAAATCTAAATTGTATAAGACAGATTGGGGTAAGTGGATAATGTAAGTAGAGTTAAGTGGAAGTGCAAGACTAGGGTTGCCAACTCCAAATAATTGGGAAACAAGGTGACAGAGAAGAAGAAGATAAATATTAATATATCTTGCTGTAATAATTAAAAACATAATATTAATTAGATAAAATCTATTAAAAAAAAATTCGTTTCTTTTCGATTTTTCCGATGAACAATTTATAAAATTTATCGATTTTGCATATATTTTTTCTGTATATATATATTTAAATAATAAATTAAAATTTAATTACTAATAAATTAATACAAAATTTCTAAGCATTTCGAAAAATTAATTATAATTATTTAATTTCTATATATTTATAAATTGTATATATTCATAAAAATAATATTTACAATTAATATTTTATTAGTTGGTAAATGAGAAATGTGTATCATTCATAATCATTTTCCCTTTTTATAGAAAATCTAGTTTGCACTACTAATGGTAATTTTTTGGTAGTTTTTTGTAGTTATTCATAAATTAATTTTAATTTCAGCTTAAATTAAAAAGTATCTCAATATGATCTTAAGATAATTTATAATATAAAAATTAATTAATTTAAAAAAAAAAAATGGTCATAATATATAGACATTTTGTAAAATCAATATTTTGAGGTTTTTCTTGGTTTATTAAAACCATATATATATATATATAAAAATGATTAATGTGACAGAAATTATTAAGACAAATTTTTCATAAAGAATATTATGTATTCTAATATTCGTTGTGTATAATTTGAATGTCACTACAGAATTTAACATAATAAAAGTAACACACTAAAAACCTAACCATTTTTCTAAAACTTTAACTTCGACCGGAATTAGACAAAATTTTACTTTAAACCGCCAATTTTGAAAAAAAATAAAATAAAATATAAACATAAACATAAACTATGATATATTAAAACACTACTAAACTACTACGGCTATTAAAAAGTATTTCCATATATCATTTTCCAAGGAGACAATCATAATATGAACTTTGGATTTTTACTGTCTACAATTGAAGAACTCTCTTTAAAATGTACACTAATGTCTTGGGATGATATCATTTCTAAAAGTATACAACCTCTTGTATCTGCTTTGCTTACTAGTATGTTCAATTTTAATAGTAATATTTCATATTATAATTAATCAATAAGTAAAATAATGTTAATGATTTCTTAATATTTATTTAAATATGTACCTACTATAATTTAATACAATTAGTAATCACATTTATATAATTCAATTAATGATTTTAAATATATATATATATATTGCATTTGACTTAGATATTTAATATTCAACCTTTATTTTCTATACATTTGGTAATAAAATTAATCATTAATACCAAAATGGTTATAACAAATAAAATAATAAATAGATACATACCTATCTACACATATAAGTTAATTGAAACTTGATTAAATTCCCTATATACAATCATTTTAAAAATGTAATTAATACAATGAAAAATTAAACTATTTAAGTTAGTTACTATAGTAAATTAATATCAAAATCATTTATCTTTCAGGCATTGATAAAAGTTATGGGGATTTATATCAAAATAATTTTTTAATTATTGAATCAGTGATGAATTCTTGTTTTAAAGTGGCATGGATAATGATGTAAGAAAACAAATTGCTATATGGATGCATTTAGAACTGATTATTTGAAAATATATAAAAAAGAGTGTGTTTCTAATACTCAAGAACCTAATATTGTAGAATGTAATGATGAACCATCATTGGAATTTCTTACGTGGTCTTTTTATGGTCTTTTTCAAACAATATGAATGGTATAAATTCGGTAGATATTGAAATTAATCAATATTTTAGGACTTTACTAACAAAAAACTTGGATTGTTTGCAATCATCTCCAATACTCAAAAAAGTAAATATAAATATTTTGTGTTTTATGATTATAATAAAAAAATTTAATTAATTTTTATTTCTGTTGACAGGTATTTATTAAATAAAATACACCTCTCCCCAGCTGTGCATCGGTTGAAAGGATATTTAGTACAGGAAGTGCTACGTTAACGAAAAATATAACATCAATAACCGACAAGCATTTTGAACAAATTATGTTTTTGAAATGTAATAATCATTTGGTTATATAATATTATTAATAATACATTTCAAAAACATAATTTGTTCAAAATATATTGGTAAACATTATGTATTATTTATATATATATATATATATATAATGTATTAATGAAATTGTGAAAAAATTATATGTATTTCTTTTTTTATAAGTATTTGAAAATTATTTCAAATACTTTTTTACTCAAATACTCAAATACGTAGGATAAATAAGTATTTGAGTATTACCTTAAATACTTTTTTAGCAATATTTTTTTTATTTACTCAAATAATTTTTAAAAGTATTCTTTACAGCTCTGTCCACAATTCTATATAGAAAAATTATAAAAATATGTTATTCGTATACAACAAACTTATTTAAGTATATGATTATTAATTTTTAAAATAAATTTCCTAATTAATTAGAATAATTTAAAATATATAGATTTAACACTTGTCATAAAAAAATTGTGTGAATTATCCCTTTTCAGCTTTATTGGGATGATAACATTTGCAGTAACGAAAACTAAAACTAGGTACTAAAATAATATTCTGTATTTTTAAATAAGTATCACAAAATATTCATTTTTATATAATTATCAAAAACTACTTAAAAGATAAAATAAAAATTTATTTGTGAATAGGGTTAATTCCTCAACTTAACATATATTTTATAATTTGTATATTGATGCATAACGCAATATAAACTTATCAAAAAATAATTTTTAACAAAAGCGTTCTTTTAGCACTTTTTATAAATAACCGATTCATGTAGATATCTTGATATTTTACTGTAATTAGCATAAAAATAGTTATTAAAACGTAAATAAGTCAGTAAGTAGCTAATTCACCTCTTAATTGTTATCTATAAGGACTATTTCAGCTACTTTCATCATTCTTTTTTGATGTAAATTATTTTATAGAACAATTACTATCACAATAATATAGAATACGAGTGAAACACTTGCGTGTTTATATGATAGGATATGGAATAAACCCGTATGTGACCGACCATAAGAATTCATTAGGCACGTATTTAAACGACCGTATATAATTTAAACAACTTAATCATATTCCATCAATACCTATTGCACCTCTTTTAATTATTTCACATCCTGAAATTTAAAAAAAAATGTTAAACAATAAAGTATAACATTATTAAGATATTTTTTTCAGTAATGTATAATATTAAACAGATGTACCTACACTCAAATTGTTTTTATAAATTGAAAACATTTATCATTTTTTTCATATTTAATATATCATCCACTATCTATAACCTACCTGGCAAACGAAGTGCTTTCCAACTCCAATCTATTATCGTATTTTTTTTATCTTTCTAAACACACACTACATATTTTGTTTTTCTCTTATTGAATCTACTTTACCTCAATTAAGACTTGGAAAGTCTTCATTTATTATCTATAAAAATATTTTTTGTATCTTTTTTATCATATTTTTTTATCACTTACTTATCATTTGTGAGCATTCATTAGGCTCATCTTTAATACACCATATATTTTATAAATGACTTGATTATGTTTTTCTTCCCTTAGCCTTTTATATACTTCTTTATACTTTTTTATTATTTCTAATCCCTCTTCGAATTCATCATATTTTCTAATGATTCTTAATTCACCGTGAAATAGATTATCACAATCATAAATACTTTTTTTAATTTTATAAATTATTGAAATGTACAGTATGCATTAATTATTATTAAATTTATATATACCTATAATTACCTAAATTCTAAATAGCTCATAAAAATTTAGACTAATACACATAAGTAAATTTTTGAAAATACAAAAGTTATATTTCTGAATTTTCAATAATCTTTATTTCAAATGCCCAAGTTTTTTCAAAATTTACCAAAAATGTATTCAAAAATCACTTGGTCTCTTAATCAACAAATTATAATATTATTTACACACTAATAGTTAACAAATTATGCATATCGGTTAGTTATAACTTTACTTTATGATTATCATTCTTAAGTTGTTCGCTATGTTTAATAAATATGAGTTGAAATATATTATGATGAGAAGTCAGTATTGAATGAATAATACAATAATTTCAATCTTTAATCTCATTAAACTATCCGATACCCGATTTAAACTCATCAGTTTATAAATGCACTTAACTATTTATAAGTTTAATGCTGAATATATTGCTTATATTGCAATATTGCTTCAATAGCGAACTATACCCAAAAGAAGTTGAACATTCGCAATTTGTGTTCCCGTATAACTCCTAGTAATTCTATCTAGCTAGTCTAATTATAATTTTTTTTAATAATAATACTCGCACAATAAAATGTATTAATAACACTGGCAAAAAACAAACAAATCGAAAAGTAACCTAGATATGCGTTCGCGAGAATATGTAACTCAAAGGAAGACGTTATATTTATAGAGGCATGGCTGTAATACCTGCGTCGTATTTTAACGACAAAAACAGTAAGTCAATTTCGAATCGACATGGTCGACGACGACGGTGGCGGAAAAATAAATTTAATTTTGTTCGACGGATAAACCCGTAATTACCTGTATTTACGGATAAACCGCAGTGAAGTATTACGACAGCGGTGTGTTGTGACATTAGAGTACCGGCGACACGCTTGCATTGCGATGTTTTTTATTTAATTTCAAAATTAAATTTCTGTAAACATTTTTTGCGTGAATTTTTCCAACAATTTAATAGTGATTCTGCTATTCAGGGCGGAGACGAATCCAAAAAATAAGAGAGATCATTAAAATTGGTCCAACCGTTCTTGAGTTATAAATAGTGTAACTAACCCGACTTTGTTTTATTTATTTAGATATTTAAATATTTTACCTAATATTTTAAAATATTGTGCTATTATAATTGAGGAAAACACCAGAACGACTGATCACAAATAATTAAGAAAGAAGCCAAAAGAGAATTTTCTCTTTACTAAAAAATAAAAAACCTATGGTTTGTGTTATATGCATTAATTATTAAATATTCATATTATGATTCAAATGTAAATACGTAACTGGTATGAAATAAATAGTTTATCAGAATAAAAGATAATGAAATATATTACTTGTTGTAAAAAGTGTAGTTTATGGATAAAATAAAAAAACGTAAATTTTTAATAACACTAATTGACTGAATAAATGATTTTTTATATTCATAATTCGGTGTAATGACTTTTCATAACGAAAATATACAATCAAAACGAAAATAAATTTCATTAATTCTGGGTTTTTATTAGTGTTCATATTTCACACATAGTGAAAACCTACATTTAAAACGTTTTCATTATTTAATGTGTATATGATTGTTTATGGATACAGCCATATAGATGTAATTTCCAATACTAATACACTTTTAAATAATTCTATAGATTATATAGATTTTTTAAAACATATTTGTATACTTGTATTTGTATTTTGTCCATTTTACTATGTTATATCATTTCAATTAATATGAAAAATGCAACATAACTTTTAAACTAATTGTACAATTAACCATATAACTCTCTTACCTTTAATAAATTTAACATTTTGAAATGAAAAATATAAATTAATTTTTATTTTCATGGTGATAAAATAACTAATTAAATATTTATTAAATTATATCCTTAAAATTACATGTACACGAATTACAAATAATCAGTTTTTTTTTTACAAAATATAACAACTAGCGAGTTTGTGTAGTTGTGTGTGTGTGCGCGCGCGTGTTCCAAAATAATGATGATAAAAATACGTTAATTGTGTTTTTCCTTTGATATAAAATTTTCTTTAACTATGCCAGCTTGTCTGATATAATAATAATTGAAAGCTTTTGTTAAAATTAATATTGCTATGTAATGAGTGTTATCAATGAGTATTCAATCGTTAAAATAATTTTATAACTTTCTGTTATATATACAAAAAAATTGGTAAAAACGTGAACTTTGAAAAGTAAAATCATTATAATCGTTCGTAAAAGTTGTTATTATTATTAATAATTATCTATTTCTTTTTTTAAATAAAATATTATACAAACAAAAAAGAAATACTATCTTGATGACAAGTTATTTATATTCAATATTTTAGAATAAATAATAATAATAATAATAATAATAATAATAATATTAATATTATTTTTATATAAGAGAACGTTAATTAAAAGTATATTTGTAAACAGTGTTATAGTAAATAAAAAATTTCACCTTACAGATGCTTTTGTATGTTTAAATACTTTGAACTATTAATAAATATGTTGATTTAAAATAATAATAATTCGATTTTCACTGATACACTGGATTAACATTCCGTTTATACTGCCTACAGACAATTTACATCTTTTTTTTTTTTACTTATAAGTTCTAAAAAAAAATATGAAATAAGAAGAATATAAATATATTGAATAACGCAAGTGTTTATGAAATTGTTCTAAAATGATGTTCGTATCATAGGTTACCTTTACTTTACAAAATTATTAGAAAAAAAAATCAATTGTTATTTTCAAAACAATAATAATATGAAATTATAAAATTTCTCAGTGGATACACTAATATTGCCATCGTTGACATATCTCCAAACTACCCAATATCAATATTAAATATTTTAGGCTATACTATTATTAATAATATTAAATATATAATCTTAAAATTAGGCAATAAAATATTGTACTAATGTCTTTATACCATAATATTTGGTATATTTATCCTAATTAAATGAATCTACCATAATATTGATAACATGTCTTATAACCATTTTATATAGGTATAGGATACACTTATACATAATTAGCAGTACAAAAAAAATTATTTTAGCGAAGCTTCGGTGGATATACATGAAAATTACTGCATATTATACTAGTAATATATATATGACTAGCTGACCCGGCAAACGTTGTTATACCACATAAATTATCAAAAAATCGAACGTAAGTATAAATACAAAGTGAAATATTAAATTTGAAAATGAAAGTGTGCTATTGTTGCGTGTCGCAGTTCTGATCTTTGAATTTTTCGGGCCAATTTCGTATGCAGCTCTGTAACCAGGCCGGTTACCTCAAAAATAATGACAGTGGACACAATTTATTCCTCGTTGATTCCACGTAGATATCGATCAAATACGTTAAGGTTGTACCGGGTTTGGAGTTGCGCCGTGGGAAAATATCTTCCCGAGTTCGAGTTAATGATGGTCCATTCTTTAATAAAGATTAAACAGATATGTGGGGATTGGATCTATGACAGAAAGAGGAATGGAGCAATATAGACGATGACCGCCGATAAAAATAAAAAACAATAACTATTCATTTTATAAATTCAATGTATTTCATTAACATAACTGACATATTCATTGTTTGTAATCTTAAAAGTTAAACGTGAAGTGAAAAAGTAATTTATTTTTTATCGTAAAATAGAAAAGTGAAATAAAGAAAATCAATATTAATTTCGAAGAGCAATTAAGTGTCGAATATTTTTTGTTAGTTCATCTTCAGCAAACAAAAATAAACTTAATGGTTTTCCCACGTGAGAATATGCTACGTATAATTTTTCGTGTTAAAAACATGGTGTGTCCAAATCTAAGATGCAAATGGACATCGTTTGACCTTGCGACTTATTAACTATCATGGTGAAAGAAATTGGACGACTTTGAATTAAATTAGTACATCTATGGGAATGATTGGAATGCGTGACCGCAAATATTTTCACCTTGGAATTTGCCATTCAAATTGATGCCTTCGATAATGTTTTTTATAAATTTTTTAATGATCAATCGCGTGCTATTGAACGACTGAATTGGTCTTAAATTCCAATGTAAAATAACCGAATATCCAACTTTCAGTCGTGAAAGGTATGGTGGCATGCCTAGCAAATCCAGTGAGTTCAAAAAATCTGTTACATAATTTACATTTTCGTTGAATTGCAAACTGTATCAATACATTTGTATGACACCAAGTCGCCTGACAACGACTGCCGTATCATGAAGTTTAAATTGTAGACGTCCACATTTTTTACTGCCAAAATGGCTCTTCCTACCAAACACATATGATTTTTGTATTGTGTGCAAACATTGGTGAATGTGCGATCAATGAAATAATATTGCGAATCAACTATTATGCAGAAATGAGTGGGCGATTTTATGCAGCCAGTATTTTCATTGACAGTAACTTCTCCATCGCCGATATCTAACTATTGTTTTGAGAATGTGTCAGTGGATAAATCTTGTAGCATTTGGACGCGCATGTTTATTTTTAACTGGACTTTTTCAACATTATGCACCAGTGGCAATAATTTCAAGTAAGCATTGATCTCATAGGCATACGTTGAACGTGGAACGACGGAAAGTGTTTGTCTGAAATCACCTGAAAGGAGTAACAGAGTGCCGCCGAATAGTTTGTCGTTGTTTTTTATATCTTTGAGTGTTGTGTTCAACGCTTAAAGATAATGTTTGTGTACCATATTGCATTCATCCCAGATGATAGTTTTACATTATTTTAGCACTGTGGCCATGGATCATTGTTTTTTCATGTTGCATACTGTGTCTGAGTTATTTTGAATATTCAGAGGCAGTATAAATGCTGAATGAGCTGTTCTGCCTCCATCCAATAAAATTGCTACAATACCAGATGATGCAACGGCCAACGGTCAATGTCAATGCCTGCATTGGTGATATTTATCGTGATTCATTGTTCATCATTAACAGTATTTCTCATATTATTGGATATTAGATATCCGTCGACGTTTGTGATTGTTCATTAGTGAAATCTATAGGTAAATGCTTTATACATTTTCCATCTGACATTCGAAGCGATAAACGATTCAGATCACAATCCATGAATCTTGTTTCTGGTAACAATATTGAACAGTAGTTGATCAGTAGACGAATCTGGAATTTTCGCGGAAATTACACTATCGATTTCCTCAGGGCATATTTTGTCGACTAACCAAATCAAAATATGTGCATAAGGTAATCCTCATTTTTACAATTCAACCAGATACATCCAGCAATGTGTGGAACCGAATACGTGTAATTTTATAATGAAGCTAATTAAAGACTTCAATTTTTGTTTGAACAAACGTGCTGTAATATCATAACGATGCATTGGTTTTTGGCCTGGCAATAGCAAACATGTTATCTTCTACCACTGTAGATTACATGTAAACGTTACAAATAAACACGGTCGTCTACACTCGCACACGAAAGTCATAGCATCCTATAGGTATTCTTGCATATGACGTGGACTGTCTACGTACGATGATGGTAGAATGATGGATTTACCAATTTCGGATGGGTCGTTGTTAGTAATAGCATCTCGCAAGTGAATGTATTCTTCCGCACGCAGCTTCTTTTGATTATGTCACAGGAATCGCAGTCATTCACCCTCTACATTCGCATACATGTTGACCATAAATTGTTGGCATTGTTCTCAACATCGCAGAATTACGCTGTTCTGACCGTGTCGAATCATCAAACGATACACATAAAAATCCATCGAGCTAACTTTTTTGTTTGTTTCGGCTCCTGTAACAACATATTCATAAATATTAATTCAAAAGGAGTAATGTTCATAATGAATAAAGTACCTATGGCGGGATCTCGTTGTTTAATGTTTATGTAATAACCGTCTTGTCCCTTCCAGAAAATTAGCGGATATTGGAGAGCGTTGTATGAACGGTGTGTGTCGGTATTATACTCCAGATTTTTGTTTCTTTTACGAATCACAATTTCTCGATTTGCTGTACAGTCACAAACCATGATTCCAGCAACGTCGTCAACAATAGGCGAATTTAATCTACGCTCGTGCTCTTCAGCTGGTGTTTAATAGTTCATTGTGCTCATTCAATAAAGCATCCAGCTCGCCTACGATGTGCCTGGCTTTAAGCAAATTGAGGTTATTGTAGCCGCAACGTGCATCCGCGTGATTGGCGAACGCGCGTTTGGAGCCCACATGTATGATGTCCTCACGGCCCATGAAGTATATTTGTAAAAATGTATGTGGTTTGTTTGGCATTGTTAGCAATGAGCCTTTTTTTTTGGTACACATGGCCTTTGATTTTGAACACTGAATTGAATTGTTGACCATTTGCCGCAGCATTGTGAACTATTTTTGTAGCTGTGAAAGATGTAATTTGGAAGCATGAATTAAATAGGTATGCGAATGGACTTCAGGAACAGGTTTAAATCTGAATCTATGCCGATGAGCTAACCATTCAATGGTTCCGATGGTATCTCAATTTCTGGTAGTTATACTCTTTCTAATGTGCAACACGTACTAGCTGACTCATGTTTGAATTTGAGTGCATGACATTCGGGACATTATTTGTCTATAGCACCATTCAATCATTACTTTCATCATTACTTATGAGTGGAATATTTAATATCTGATTCATGCTCGAACGCAAGATGAAAGAACAAAGCGGATGTAAATACTCGTTGTACTTATTGATAATTTGTAGGGTGTGTATCAATTACGAACCTTCTTGCTTGTCTCCATTCCAATTGTCGTTGTTGATTTCGTTCAGCACATGTCTCTTATAATTGAGATGCACGCAATTGCGACAAGCTCATACACACACACATTTACGTTATCTTGTTGGATTTGTATGTCTGTTCTTTCTGCTCTACTATTTCGCATGTTTGTTGCTTTATTCGTTCGGCGGCCCAAATTGACCTCTTTACGTCTTGCTGGCATTGTTTATTATAACACATACACAAATATACAAAATTATTGTACTTACTGATGAAAAACAGTATTCCAATAACGTATTTGTTCTTTTAGTATTTTACAAAGATTTCACAGTGTGGAGCGTGAAATTTTCATTAAAATCGAACGAGCCGTTTCGAATAAATAAGTTATTTGAACATTATTATTTTCGTTATGCATTCGTCAAGTGTATACAGTATATACTATACGGGACAGTGAATAATAATATTAAACACATGCGTGTATAAGTGCGTGTTTCGACAAAAAGCCTCGGAGATTATGAAATACAGTGGGGCCGGGACGCACATCGGGTCTCCTACCTATTTATAGTTATATAGTACAGTGCACGTATGTATTACCTACACTGGGAACGTATATCGTCCGATATGGTATCGGACAACATATGTAGTCAAAGTAATCACCTACACTGGATACGAGTGTTGTCCAACGTTGAATGACACCTATATCGACTGCCGCACTCATTTTCCCACACTTTTTCAGAGACCTATGAACTTTTCATTACAGTTGTTATTGGTAAATCATTAGTGAAGTGACAAGTGCACCTATCTGTATTAAAAATGAGTATATTGGAGGATAATCTAGCTCTAGGGTTCCTAACCGAAACAGTTAGGCCATTAAAAAAAAGAAAAAGTGGGTGCATGAATTTAACAGTATTTAACTGTAGGTAGGTAGTCTCACTTGCGCGCGGACATTTATTCCGATGACGGACGGTGTCGTCCATTACAGTGCCGAACGATATAGGTTCACCAGTGCAGGTATAGTCTTAACGTATCCGCCGCGTGCTCTTGTACAAACACTAACAGGACGTGTGATCTAATCACATGCCGAGGAGACCGGTCGCCGAATTATTTCTTACAAAAATACTAAAATTACTATTAAAAAATGGGGTGGTGGTGGTAGGAGGGTGAAAATACTTTACGACCTATACGCACCAAGTATACAAAAAAAAAAAAAAATTGCATTAAAATCGGTTGAGCTGTTTGACAACACGCTCAGCTCTCAATAGACTACGTAACCCCCTGATGTAAATATACACCTTAAATAAATTGATCAAATCGTTAAATTTTAATTTGATATAAAATTAAAACAATATCCGACTGCCGAATTATGACTTAAACATTATTTTTTTAATCAAAAAATACATGTTTAAATACAAAAAAGAAAATGCCAAGAATTTCTCTGTAAAGTAAAAAAGTTATACTTATTATGAATTAAATGACTTAAAATAAAAATTTTTTATAAATAGCTCTTAAATGGCTAAATATTTTCAAATTTTTTTCAACTTCATAATGTATGTACAAACGTTTTTGGTGAAATTTTCAAGTTCATAGATTTATTATTTCCCCAAAATTCGGACACATTTCATACCAAAATAATACTTATTATCGAAAAAAATTAATAGTCATTATAAATTATTGTATCTACCGATTTTTAATTTATTTTTGTGTAGCTAGAATGATATAATTTTTATTACTGTATTACATTTCTAGCTTATAAAACCTAAAATTAGAACTATTGTGAATAAAATGAATCAAAATTGAAAATTTTTATAAATAACTTAAAATTGGGAAATACATTTCTGAAACTTTTCGCTTTCATAAGGTGCTGATATATATATTTAATGTAACTTTCAAGTGTATAAATAATTATTCTTCCAAAATGTGAACATTTTTTATACTGAAATGTCGAAAAAGTTAAATGGGTATTCAAAAAAAAAAAAAAATTGAAATAGCTATTTAAAAATATTGTACGTACTGATTTTAAAAATTTTTTGTATATGGTTAAAATGGCATATTTTTAATATTGTATTAAATTTTCAGGTCAAATAAACTAAAATTAAACTTATTATGAATATAAATATCTTAAATTTGAATATTGCTATAAATAGTCTAAGAATAGGTAAAAATTAAAAAAATTTGGGGTGAAAATTTCATGTCACTAGCATCAATATTTTCGGAGTTATAAAGAGTTTTACCAAAATCGTGTTTAACGATTTTTATGCTAGTTTATTGATAGTTTTTTCAAAAGCGTTTATCGAAAAAATGAAAAATGACATCTTTATAATACCAACTAGATAGAATTTTCTACTGGAAACCAGGTATGCGTGTAAAGATTGGAGTACTCCTTTTGGTTGAAATTTTGTACATGATCATAAAAAAATTTTTAAAAAAACCCCATCATCCTAAAACTAATAAATTAATATATCTACAAAAATAATTCATAAAATCTTGGATATGATATTAAATATTTTAAAACTATAATAAACCTATCAGTATTAAATGTATGTTTCTGGTTAAATTATAATTAGTGTTATAATAATAATATAGTGTATAATTAACTTTTTTAGAGCCAATACATAAATACCTCCACACAATAATATTTGGTTCTGATAAAATTTGCAAACGCTTCATTATACACCATTACATATTCAACTGCACCAGGTTTATAAAAAAAGTATTTAAAATATATTTTATATATACCTACCTAACTAGATTGATAAATAAATTTGGTTATTTTTTATTATACAATTTTCTATATATCATTTAGTCATAACATTTTTGTCAAAACAAAAATATAGAAATGTATACTTAGGCTGACATACATAAAAACTGAATGATAGGATAACAAATTCCAAAAGTTTTATCAAGAAATCCATAAACCATAATAATATTATTTACTTGAAATAACTTTCATCAACACTTTTTATTATTTTTATTTGTTGTTTGGATTGTATACATTTTTAAGGGGATAACTTTTGCCATATTATTATTATCTAACGGTTTATAAATAATTTTTACGACTGATCGATAAAAAATCAATTTAACATTGTGTATACATTTAAACACAATTTTTATATTGCCCATAAAATATACACCACACATACAGTTGTTATATAAGACACTAAAATGTTAAAAGTGTTTATGCGATTATCATCCTTAAATTATGTCACAATATAAAACGTAATTTCTGGATGTTAAATAATAAATTATACAATAGCTACTTATTGTGACCGATAAATCTTTTTAAATTTTGAGAACTGTATGAAAGTACAATTTTGGAACGATATCAGTTTATGATAACGGAATTTTGGTATAAATAAAATAAAGTGAATGAAAAAGATAAAATAAAATAGAAACATGCCAAGTAGAGATATGTTATGAAAAGTATATATGTATTTACAATGACCAAGGTTTTTAGTCTAGTATATTGTTATAAGTTTAAAGATATACTTACAAACTATTGTTTGATAAAATAAAGTATATACACATATAAATAAATCGAGTGCATAATTTATATTATGTAATTTCCACTGATCATCAATGAATGTCATGAATATTCTATAATATATACTGATAATCAATAATATAGTAACATAAAAATTATACATTAGCAACATATCATTTTATCAGAATTATAAATATTAACTATAACGAAAATATTATTGATTATGATATCTATTTCATGTCGATATAATATTATATTTTAACTTTTAATATATCAATTCCAAGTTCTAACATATTTCATCAATTAGAGTTGTCTTAGTATTTTATTTGTATTCATTTAAATTTATTTAAATTTTGTACCATAGAAATAGGTTCATAGTCAATAGGTTGAGATTTCAACTCCAGTAAGTTCAACGGGATTACATTTTATATATTATTTTCATTAAAATAAATTATGGATAGGTAGTTGCTTATAAAAATTAATTTAATTTACAGAAAAACGATATTCTTATATATAAATAAAAATGATTCAAGAAAAAAAATATATTTTGCATTAATATTTGTATATAAAATAATAAAAACAATGTTTTAACTGTATATTGTTGTTAAGAAAAATGTTCCAGACAAAATATTGTTCACAAGACTATATATAATTTTATGCACAAAACTTTACCTATACTAGAATAAGATTATTTTTTCGTAGTATCAGAATAACGTGTATTTTAGATTCAATATGAAACGTTTTTTTTTTTTTACAAAATGTTTATTTTTTTGTATATTATGAACATACAAATTAAATTGTTTGCTTTAATATGAGTTTTCAAAAAATTCTAGATTAAAATCAATTTGTTTTATATAAATATAAATTATTCTTTTGGACAATTTTTTAAATAAGTTCGTCATTTAAAATTAATATCTCATTGTTTTTTGTATCATTATCTATTGAATATATTATGTACGATTGTATATCTGTGTATAATCATACTTTATATAATTCATAAATAATGTCAGCATTGAGAGAAGCTCATTGGTATAATAAGAGTTTATTCATTCATGATAAGCGGTTCGCATGCCAGTAGGATAATATTGTTATTATCAACACTAAGTGGTTTATTATAGTTTATAAATGGTAAATCACAGTAACGGTAATAATAACTTCATTTTAATAATATGATCATATGTGTGTCTCGAGCAATGGATCAATGATATACAACACCACAAGACACTCTTCAACGATTGCTAAATATCTCGACCACGCACATTCACTCTCTTAATCTTCTCAGTAAGCCTGTATGCATATTAATTAGGTACTAAAACCCATACGTTCCCATTCTAGCTACGTACTTTACTGATATGAATACGAAATAACATTAATAGAATACGTTGTGTAATATTACACTCATTTCATTACTTATTTATACGTTTATATTTATCAAGTCATAAAATACGACTTTAACTCATAACTAATTGTATTTATACATACGTATCAAAATATTCTACATGCCAGTTGCCATATGTAATAATATATATATATATATATTATTGTTACATGAAACTTCGTTATAACATATTTAAATACATTTTTTTTAAAGCTATACAATTATTGAGTTATATTATAATTGTATTGTACAACAGCTTTCTAGAGTTATTTCTACAAAATAAAAATACACATATATTTCAAATGTTTTAAAGTTTAAAAACAGAAATTTTATAACTAATATTGTAAACCAAAATAATTTAAATACGACGAAATTTAGTGAAATTCTAATTGAAAGCATGCATCTAATAAATATGATTAATTTGACTTCGACTTCGACAGTAAATATAATATGTATACTGGCGCTGGCGTCGAAAAGTGTTTTATCGTTTTTATTCTTGTTAACAGGTATTTAGGTAAGATGCCCCAGAAAGTCTTACTTATCTATATTTAACACTGATGTTCTCAAAGACAGCAGACATGACTCTTAAAACCTTTCATTCAAATTCACTAGCTATACTACTCATGACAGAAAAACACAAAACAATTCTGTCTTTTAATAATTTTCAAGTACTTTCACCAGTTGAAAAATATGATATTTTTGAAATCAATACACTCAAATCCACCTAAAATCTACATTTAAAATAAAATCGATTTTTATTCATATTATGGGCTGAGAGGGTTTCATTAGTTAAGCTTCTATAACCTATTTTATCGTACTTAAAAAAACCTAAGATTTTGTTTTTAATTGTATGATTTATAATAGAATATCTTTCTTCTCTGTAGTCTCCAGTTTATAGATTAGTTTAAAAATACATAATGCATCACAAAACTATGAATACCAACACAGCTCTTAGAAGAGATAAAAGAATTTTAATATATTTTTAAGTTTTAACTTAATTACAATTATTTTGATTATTTCTAAAATATTCAAGGTTTTATTACAAACTTTTTCGATATATACCTGTATGTCAGAACATTATATTACAAACTAAAACTACCATAAAACCAAGGTCACGAACTCAATCACTAGCAGGATTGAGGTGATAAGTATCAAATTAGTATAATATAAGATTTGACAGATAAATATCATGTATTTGACTCAATAAAATAAATTCATCAATATAATTATAAAGGCACTAAAATAATTTTAGTCAGTAAGACGTACTTAAGGAATATAAATGTAAACTATTTATGTATATTATAATAAACTAGAGCAATAGAAACCAGTTTATTCCATGGAATTATAAGCGCAAGCGTAGAGAAATGTCAGAACAAACAAATAACAAATGTTTTCTTAGCTCATTAATTGTCCAACTAAAATTGATTTTTTAAATTATCAACCAATATTTTATACTAATAAAAATAGAATTATACTTTATGTATTGAATTTCGATATTTAATTTCACTATCATAATGCACTTCAATCATGGTAATAATATTATTATAGTTGAATTGTATTTTAAATGAATTAATAGTAAAGCCTGGAATTAAAATAAAGAAAACCTGAGATAAATATATAAATACTTATATTTAGTTAACATTATTGGACAGGACCATCCTCTAAAATTTTTGTATATTTTAAGTAAAAATATATTGGTATCTTAAATTTAGATTATATTTAAATTACATTAAATATGTACAAATACAATTATATAACATTTATTTATAGTATAAATAAAACGTATGTTTAAGATTTTGAATTTCTGTAAAATCTTAATAATTTTATGCTTATTTTTAGTTTTATTTGACCACAGACATTTTCGCATGGACAACTAAATATTATGTATACATACTAAATTTTTACGCCAACGTAATAATAATTATCATTAAGAACTAATCGAAAATGACTGTGATGTGCCGTTGAATTATCTCATTTTTGGGTGCATAATCGTTGTTGTAAAAGTAAAAACATGAAAACTTTTAACGATAATGGTATCACACACCTTAGTATTTCACTTGATATGCCAGAAGCATTGAACCCAAATGGATATATTTATGGTTATGATAGAAGGGGCTATGCGTGGAAATTGTTCTTTGAAATAGAAAAACTTCCCAAAAACCCGGGCAAATAAACGACCGTTCATAGAAAAACTGTCCGGTTGAGGAAAACATGTTGATCCTAATTCCCATTGACACTTGTCTACATGTCTAATCATCTGAAATAATTTTTTATAGTGTACTGACTGTTGCTAGGATATTATGACAAAACATTTGTTATTAATCATGTATATATATATATATATAAAATGTTCAAAGAAATTAGATAGATATTTCATAGAATAAAATATCTTTTACTTAATATTTTTTTCCTTGAGCCGTTTTCCGATCCACCAATTATGTACGTATTTTTTTTTACATTTTTCAGATTGTTGTGTGGTAGTTTTGAAATTTTCCTTTTTCTTTCGGAAAAAGTTTTGCGAAGCTACGAAGAAAATGTAGACCCTGTATCATGTTATTGTTGGAAAAGCTCGCTGTATCTCCGAAAAAAATACGAGTGTTTTATTACATGGTAATAGATATCCTAACAAAATTTTTAAATATTTATTAACATTAATTTTGTTTTTATTAAATTATATTACATATTGTACCGAAGATATGGATGAATATAATACATCAAAAAATTCAATTTAAATTATACGTACCTAGTTCTGTATCTGTATCGATATCTTAGGATATGGGATAAACGATCTAATCCAAGTAACATGAAAATACATATTTATTAAATATTAAATGAACATTAAAATTCCAATATTCAATATTTTATAGACATTTTTTTTCATTTAATTTTGATTTTATATTCATTGAAATTTCATTAAATGAACCAAATTAAAATATTTTATAATCATTAGAAAATAAATATTTTATAAACATTAGAAAATAAATTAGGAAAAAATGACGAATTTCGTGCAACAATTTCTTATTAGGGCCCAACTTGAACTCGGGACATTCTTTCTCAAACAACCTATACACTACCTATCAGACTATCTATCGGGGATTACCTTTTAGTCGAAACTCTAGGTATATAAATACAGTACCTACTTAGTAAATGACATATTGGGTGGCCGCAGGATATCTGATCGATCTAAACGGAATAAAGACCCAATATGGGGTTAGCGACATAGGGAAACATTCCTCAATATTCTGTTAATAACATCGACTACCACTCAAAAGATCGAAGAATTTTCGGAAATTCGAACTTTAAGGGGGAAAAGAGGAGGGAAGGTAAATTATTATTTACCACCTAGCTCAAACTACTCTTCCTACACGCATAGGAAGGATTTTTGAAATTTAACTTGTAAAAGGAATAGGGGAGAAGAGTTGAATTAATATTCAACGCCTAGCAAAAACTACTGGCCGTAAAAAATATTAATTAAATTGTAAAACTATTAATGAGTGAACTGCGAAGCATAATATATATATATACGAGTATATATAAGTATGTAACTACAAATATAATATATAGGTAGTATCTACTATGTAATACTAAATATATAAATATTAACATATTTAATTTAACAATATTATATAATATTAAATATTAAATGTTTATCAATTATTAATTATTGATTTTAATTTTAATATTATTAATTATATTATTATTTATGGAAATGGTTACCTAGGAAGTTTCGAACCTGTAATTTATTTTTAAACACTTTTGTCATAGATAGGTATTAACTTTAATTCAATATAATATATCTATTGGAATTTTATGTATTTATTGGAATTGAAATATTTGTTCATCAACTAAACTATCTATTCAAATAATTGCAGTAGTACTAAAAAATGTCAATATTTCAATTTCAATATATAATATAAAATACCAACTTTTGTTCAATATTAACTAATTGATGATTTCAATTGATTAAAAAAAAGTTTCACTTAGGCTATACGTGTACTGCTTTGAACTCCCTCATTTATTTATTATTTTTTTATTTAATTTCACTCCTTGGTAACTATTAGCGCCAAAAAATTACGTATTTTATTATTATGCAACGTTTTTTATAATATTCTACATGAGGTTAATGATTCTTCTGTTCTATATTTGAAAATATTTTTACGTTTTTTACGTTTCCCAACAACATTCGTGGATCGCAATGTGTATATGGCAAAAGTGGATTGGGGTGAATTGGTGGCGAACAATTGATTACCGGTGAATTGATCGTGGGTATACTTGATCGCGGATACAGTTATTAGCCGCCTTAATGAATCTTGTAATTCAAATACAAAAATTTTTATGAGCAACGAAATTTTTCGATTTTGAAATATAGAGTAAAGATCGCGAATGTTTATTGGAGTTACCGATTCAGTTAATCGACAAAGATTGTGTAGTAATAAAACAATTATTTACTATCAATTATGCAGCTACAGAATTCAGTTTACCTTATGTATCAGAATATTAAATGGTTTAATTTTGTAAAGACTTAGTATTTTAATATTCGTATTTCTGTAATAAAGTATAATAACCAAAAAATATTTAAAAACAATTTTTGTTTGGTGACCAATTATTATGGCGACAAATTCCAATTGTACCTGCGATAAATTCTCCGGTGAACAATTCACTGGCGATCAATTGTTTGCGACCAATTCACCGGATACCGGCAATAGTACGCGGTATACACGGTGATAACAGATGTTCAATTGAATCAAAATTGAATCGATAACGATATATGACAATCGTAACAAAAATGAAATCATAATAGCATTTAATAATTTTATTTATGATTTTATTATTATATTTATTATTATTTTTACCATTTGTTTATAATTAGTTTTGTGCCGAATATCAATTATAAAACCATCTAATAAATTAAATAAATTGTGTTTGTGTCGTTGTACGATAGCCGACATATTTTCCTAAAAGCCAGGCTTAATGAGTTTGTATAGATTTTATTTCGAACTTTTATCATAGGCAAATATTACGATTTTTTCTGACATTTGATATGGTCAGGCTTTTGTAGTAAGTTTACGATTTTAGTTAAATGTATGGTTATTGTTTATCTATTAATTTGTGGTCGTGAAGCGTGAAAACCGTGAGACAAGCCAAGGAATGTTTGAGTTCATATAAAAATATTTAGTTAGTAATAGTTCAACTTATTTTTGGGTTACCTATTCACCCAAAACATATTGGAAGTTAGATGATTATCTTCTACAATAAGCGAATGTAATTTCTGCCACAGTCAGAATTTTTTTAAAATGTATTAATAATATCTCTTATAAATTTCGATTAATAAATATTATGAATACATATAAAGTGCATAATCACTCGTACTTCTCAAAATACTCAAATTAGTTACACATATTTTCAGACATAAAAGTAGTTACACATATCAGTTACACATAAGTATGGCATTATTATATAATTCTAATAATGGAACAATTTGATTTCTTTCAAGTAAAAATGAAAAACGATCAAAGTACTTGCAAATACGTCAATGTTAAGAGGTAATGCATAGTAATCAACCTTTTAATAAAAATAAAAATCTGCTACAATCGAAAAATGTTTAAATAAATTTTAAAATAGTCTTATTATAATATAATTTTTTATTGTTATGAATAATAAATAATTATTGAAATAATGATTGTAAATACCAAAAAGCCTGTAAAATGAATAATACTTTGGTGTTTCCATTTTAGTTCTGTAAACACAAAGCCTTTCTCTAGGTTATCGGGGAAGTTTTTTTATTAAGCATTCTATTTGTTACAAATAAAAGTTAATTAATATTGGTATTTTTAGATATTAATACGTAATTTTCAACTTACTATAAATTACAATAACAAATATAAAAAATATAAAAAATATATCGACAAATTCAAATCTTTTTTATACAACTAAAATAGGAATATTCTAAGTACTCTTAATTTTGGCAGAATTTTAGATATAAATCACTAAAAAAATATAACCCTTCCAACTGCCTTAATATATTTCTTTGTAAAAATGGAACACAACGTATTTCGGATTTTTATCCTACCGGACATTTTGTTACTTGCTATGAACTTCGTGTTATATTTATATGATATTTCGCTTATTTCTGTCAAAAATGAAAACATATTATTTTAAATAACTATATCACTATACAATATTATTACTCAATAACACTATTTATATAATATATTATAATTTAATCATTAAATATTGGAGTGTTAAAAAAAAATGAACGATAATATTTATCATACATTTAGTATAATCATATACTTTATTTACAATATATATTTTAAGTAGGTAAATTTAATTACAATTAAATTTTTTTTAAATTTATTAAGTATACTATGAACAATAATTATTATTCATAGTTTACTTAATCATTTCGATCATGCATATAATAATAATGTTCATAAACAAAGTTTGGGATATACGGACACTGGACAGGGTGTAGTAATATGAAGGGGACAACCCCGCCCCCGTGAAATGTTCAATATTTAGAAAAAATGTAATTAAAAAAAATAAGAAATCAGTTAAAAATATTATTAATAACTATATTTTTAATATATTTTCAAGTTCGTAAAAAATCACGTGTTTCAAAACAGTAATATAAAAACTTGTTTTAAACAACATTCCAGAAACTATTTTTATGTAGTAAGTCATTACTTATTATATAAGATAACACAAGGGCGACCGCAGGTGGTTCCCCGGAATTTATATGTTTGATATTTGTATTTCGTATTATGGTTATTGAATGTCATTTATTTTACTGTAAATCGTCATGTGTTTGTCAGGTGGACGGTAATAATCAAGAAAGCAAAATATTATAAAATGTTTAAATCTACTCTAAGCGAAATATTCGCATGCTAACGTGGTTTTATTTCACCACCGAAGTGCAAAATGCCAAAACATTTAACATTTGCTTAAAATTAAGCAACATGATGCCCTGAATTAAACCAGTGATTGCACACTAGGAAAATTATAATAAAAACTGTCTTTGACCATTGACCAATAACATTTATTACTCAAAATCAATTTTGGGAAAATGTTTGTCATCGTCATTTTGTATTCCTATTTTGTTTTTTGATTATTTACTGTAACCTGATAACTTATGGTCCAAACTATAGTACATGAAATATTACATACATGAAAATTTATCAAATACTCGAGGCAAGTTTAATTTTTATATATACATATTTTTTTTACAATATATTTTAGTTAATTTAATTTAAAAAGACATGTGGGTACATAATAAATAATAATATAATGATATTATATAACTATATAGGTATAAGGTATACAACATAATACATATACAGATATACATTTATTAATTTTATAGGTATAAATTATATTTAAGTATTCTGATTTTAAACGCAAATCACAGTTTATTAGTTATAAGTTATAACTTACAGGAACTATAGTAACATAGACTGATAGATGCATAGTGTTTACGAAAGTGATGTGAACAGCAGCGGCTCTATTAGATATAGAGAAAGCATTCGACAAAGTTTGGCACAACGGAGTCATCTATAAACTAATTGAAAACAAAATCCCTCACCAATTCATAAACATACTACAATCCTTCTTAGCTGACAGAAGCTTCAAAGTCAGAATCGGAGAAACCACATCAAGCATAAAAAGGATAAAAGCAGGAGTACCACAAGGATCGAGTCTCTCTCCTCATCTCTTTGCGATATTTATTAACGACATGCCCGACCATCCAAAAACTAAGACAGCTTTATTTGCGGATGACACATTAATCTACTCGACAAGCATCACAAACCAATGCGCGGCAAAAAGACTACAAGA
>JAIPRL010002837.1:0-48188 GCA_025469235.1 Pemphigus obesinymphae | reverse complement strand
TTACCAACAACATGCATTTCCCTTACTAATCTTACTGCCTCAGTCTCTTCCCTCCTTAATACATGTCCGAGCCATCTTAACCTATTCTCTCTCATTTTGTCTACTATCGAAGCTACCCCTATACTACCTCTGATATACTCATTCCTTATTTTATCCTCTCTAGTAACGATACGAGTACTAAAAAAATTACGGGAATAAAAAGGCTCTATATCCTCGCCTATGATCTATAATATCTTAGTTCGTGGTCCATATCCATTTATCGAAACTTGATGCAAGCTATTGGCGAAGGAAAGTGATAAACTGTACTGGGCCACTGTGTTATCCATGGACTAAGATATATCTAGTAGATATATATCTAATATACCTTAGTCCGTAGTGCTATTTATTATGTATTATTTTACCATAATCCCCGTTAAAAATGACCTCCGCCCGCCTTTAAATTTATAAGCTATTTCTATCTCCATATTTGCATCATATAGATACAGTCAGTGGCAAACCTAGTAGTGGGGGGGGGGGTGTAGGGTGGTCATAATACACCACCAAAGTTGCTTCAGACGTCCAAACTTAAAGGTGTGCTTTTTTTTTTGTGTATTGGCATATAAATTTTTAAAGGCGATTTATATATTTTTCGCCAGGGCTACTGATATACCTGAAAACAGGCTGGGGAATTAAATAATAAATAGTATTGTTTTTTTTTATGGAAAAAAACAATTTTTGTAGTTACCATTTTATATATAAGATAATTATTTTAGCTCAAGGTTATATAGATCTATATTTATAATTATATATAATTTATTTTTCACATTCCATTTCTAATATTCCACCTATCACTGAATAAATCCCCAATGATAATATTACCTCTTCACTCTTGTAGAGCAACAAAATCTATTTAATGACATTGCATACGAATAATAATAATAGTTTATTTAATTCTTGTTAATTATATTTATGTAAATTTAATTCAAGTAGGTAACTATGTAACTTACACTAAAATTTCAGAAGCTGAGCTCTTAGTAGAGGACATTAATCCATTACAACATGAAAGCCCCAAATGCCAATGATATACCAGTAAAACTCATCAATAATGGGAGAGAAATATCTATATACATTAATATTCAAATAATGTCACAATATATAGTTATAAAGTATCTATCAGTAAGTTAGTATGAAGCAATTATCCTTTTCCATAAGAAGAGTGATAAAATAGAATGCGATAATTACATAGGTATACCACTTCTATAAAAACTATAAACTCTAAATCTAAGAGATTTTTAGATAAATGCCAGTGTGGATTCAAAAGGGAAAAGTTCCAATTAAGAATGTATTGGAATTTGTTTAGACTGTAATTAGGTAACACAGTAATATGTTGGCGTTCTTAACTTTTAAACAACCTAAAAAGTAAAAACATTATTTTATACATAACATTGGTGATTGGTCAGTGATGTTTTTATAATTTTCTTAGTCTTAGGAGGAGAATATATAAACAACAGTAGATTTGGAGAAAAAAAATAAGAGGGGACACTGGTTTTAGTTTAATAATTAACATTCTAGCTAAGCACAAAAATGAAATACTTATAGGATATTTATGGATATATTTTCCTGCATCCCTTAATCATACACTTCAAATGGTTGAAGAAAATGCTCCTAAAAGTACATTTATGACAATAAAATATCAAAATATATTAAAAACTTCAAGAAATGCAAACAAAAATGGGTCAAATAAGTCAAGCAATAGGTATAACGAGTAGAATACAACTATATGAGTCATACATTTATACACACAAGTTTATATTAATCTGAAATAGTTAATCTGCAGAAGGCAAACAAATTTAAGCTTTTAATTAATTCATATACCTAATTCATAAATATTATAAAAAAATATTCAATAAATACATTTTAAGATTTCAAAAAAAAAATACATGATAATATACAATGAAATAATAAGTTGTAATCATAGCTAAATAGTAAACAGTTAAATGCTATAGCTCCATTAGCCCCCCCCCCCATCTCTATGCTTCTGAGTATTTAGCTCAATACAAATTTTAAAGCATATAATTTTAACAATTATATATTTAAAAGTCTTTTTCCAATTATTATCCAAAAAATAAATATTTTTTTGTAAAAAAATTAATTTATTTATATAGGTAAGTACCTATTACATTTATTAAGTTTTTCTATAAAATTTAAATTTCATAACTTAAGTTGTTTTAAAATCACCGATTCAATTATTATTTTTATTTATAATGTACCTAATAAATGTTTTAAAGAGCAAAAGTAGGTAGGTACTGAAACATGGATATTTTCCACCCGTTAGTTTTACCATGGTCATACCCAATTATTTTTTGTTTAATCAACGATCCTAACTCAATAATCAACAATTAGTATTGGGCGTATACGTAAGAGTGGAAACTCACAATGATTTTACCTGTGTTATTTCAAAATTGTAGTTAGGTATTTGACGTTCAATAAATAGGTAGGTAATTACCTACCAATTTGTTAATCATCCACTGAGTGTTGTACTATTGCGTTGATTAGTATTGTCTTGTGTTTTGATCAGTTAGTTACCTACGAGTATACATATAATTTAAAAAAAAAAGCTCAAGATATTTTCCGATAAACTTGTGTAGATCGAAAATCGGAATTCTATACAGGGCAAAGGCAACAAATAATGATTATTTTACATGGAAATTGACTTTTTTTCCTGTATCAGAAAATATTATAAAAATATGATTTTCAAATAAAAATATGATGCGGCTGGTTATTGCACCAATGTGATTTATACATCGAAGAAATTTAACAACGTTAATATATTTTCAGTTATTTACATTATAATTACTAAATATTAATCACTATTAATATCATGGATAAAGATAAGTATAATATATACCTAACTACCAGGTATGACTAATATTATTGGCGCGTTAATATTATGCAGCAAAGTTACCGAATAGATTATGATAAAGTTTATCATACGAGTACCTATACCAACACTTTTATACCATTTGTCAACACGTGTCTGTTGTCGGCTTTTTGTATTAAATAATAATTGTATTATAAAACTTTTCTATTTCATTTTCAATCAGTACCTATCTAATCATTATAAATATTGGAATGTCAATCTATAAAGTACCTACAAACAAGATTCGTTGGTAAATGTTTACGTAGGTAAGTGTTATTCGTATTAATTTTGCTGCTCAATTGTCAAATGCATGAAAATGGCATTTTACATGTCCAAGATGCAACGTGTCTTAGAGGAAGTAGATAAAGAATTCGAATCGATTAAAAACGAAACGCTGGCCGACGATGCTAAAAAACAATTGGTTTTAATTCGGGAATTGCTAGGACCTGCCGTAGCTAACGACATGAATGCTGATTATTGTCAATTTGTTCCTGATTTCGACCGGGAATATCAGATGGACTTCGACCCGATATTGATCGGTACTAACATACTATCGAAAATTGGTACTGTAGGTAGAGAAGCTGTCATCGATGACGTTTACACGATGATTGAATTTTACATACAAGGCGGATATAATTTGGAATACATGATAGAAAAAACACCAAAACTGGAGTTTGCAAGTACTCTCGGAAGACTCGTAAAGATATATAATCTGGTATCAAAAGCCACGAATTCCGAATCCATGACACTATATAGGATATGTGAGAGTTTTCCAGAACTCACATGTTCTTATCTAACAAAAGCTCCAAATTCTCTAATTCCTTTTGACACCATGAATATATTTACTTGTAACTATCCTAAAGTGATGATGACATCAGCGTTTGCGTATCTTATACCTAATAAAACTGAAATCTTTTGTTTATTATTGAAAGAGGCTCACATGGTATACAGATATGCATTATACTTCTGTACAAGACCAGGTATATTATCTAAGATCGATGACGATGCTGAAATAATCTCACAATGTTTACAATTCACTCATTCAGCAATGAATAGATCAGTTGTACCTTATTCCAAACAGATTCAATTTTTAAAACAACATGATCTAATTACTGTAGAGGATAACAAAATTACTGTTACAGGTAATGTATACAAAGCAGCTGAAATGTGGAAAGAGAAGATTCTACAAGATTCTGATAATTAATAAATATTTGTGTAATGTAATTAATAATATAAGTAGGTATTTATGCAATTTACATATATTTTTTAAGGTACTTACTCAAAGTAAATTATATTTTTAAGTTATAAACACATTTATTATCTTATATAACATTATAAATACCTATAAGTAAGTGCCAATAATATTAGATTATTATAAAATGATAATAATTTGTTTAAATTACACCATTAAAATATTTTCTGCACAAACATATCTATTTATTGAATTAAACTTTTAAATAATTGTATTTAAATGTTATAAAATGTATATTTTATATTTAATCTCAATAGTAAGCAAAACTGTGAAAATTGTTCTAAAGAAATTGTTATGCAATATAATTAATAATAATTAACTCATTCTTTTACTTTGCTCATAACATTTTCATAAATATAATTAACATTTAATTTCATATTATGGTAAATTGTTTATTTATAATAATGCGTTTATGATTAAAATTTACTCATAAACACATTAAATGTCAATAAAGTATTATTACAGAACAAAACAAAAGTCAATATACACAAATTAACTTTGGTAGTAAGGTATAGAACAATATAAATTAATTATATCAAGTAATTATTATGATAATTTTCAGGAAGTAATTATTATTGCTTAGGTATTTTTATTTATTTTTTTTATTAATGGATTTCTTTACAATTTACTACAAATTCATATAAAACGTAAATATAATACAGATATAAAGAATATATCTACTCCTTTAAGCCTTGTCTTATGGCGGAGTAGAGAGTTATCAAACAATCGTAAACTAAAATTAAGAAAAAAAAAAAATTATTTACAATTATCAAAAAGAACATCTAAGAACATAACTAAATACTTAAAACTAAAAACAGTAAAACACTTTACACAAATGTAACAATAACATGCATCATTAATTGAAAATTTTACTGAGAAATAATTAATTCTGAAAAAAGCCAATTTTACACAATTTAAGAATCGATATACAAGTGAATATTTTTCTTTGTTACTATTGGCAATTGATAGTAATTTGGACCTAAATAATATACAAAAGATTTCCCAAAGGATTTTTTTGTATATATCACAGGTAAGGTGTAAACTCTATGTTCTCTAGACTTAAAAAAATTAACTATGTTGGTTTTGTGTTTTATACATTTTTAATTGGGAACAGTAAGGTATTTTTCTTATATAACTGTTTAGCTGGAAGAATACCTAATAGTTTATAATTTAGTTTTGTTGAACCTTCTAAGGATTTTTCACCTAAGATTATTCTTACTATATTTATACTTTTATGGTATATTGGAATGATTGAAGTAAACACTACAAAGTGTTAACAAGTAAGGAAAAGGATACTCTAAATTTCTGGTTTTTATAAATTTCTAATTTCTTAATTATGTCAATCATACAAATCTTCAATTAAAATTACAGTTTCCATAATATCAAATTTGGGACGATGTGTACTCAGGCACACTCCTTAATAACTCAATTTTCTTTTGATAAAAATGTATTTGAAATTATGTATTTTTAACAAAAATCAATTGTTCTGGGTTTGCAAAATATTATATAATTCGATATGTTTAAACAACTTAAATATTTAAAAATATATTAATATCTTACACACATTTGTACAATCTACTATCTACTATTAATGAAGATAGGAAGGTATATAAATTAGTTTAAAAACCAAGTCTAGAAAATAGATGTACAAAAGTTCTTATTATTAAATGATAAATAATAATTACATAAAAAAAAACTATATTAGAAAATATAATGTTACTTATTAGGTATATGTTCAAGCAAAAAAAAATCAAAAACTTGAAACTTTGCAGACATTTTAGTCTTGGGGTCAAGGGCTTCCATGGGGAGCCTCCCTTGACTTTTATTTTTTTATTTTCATATACCTATATCGAGCCTTATTTGACATTTTTAATGTAAATTGGACCTGGGAATACTTTTTCAAAATCAATGTATTTGTATTTTTCAAACTTGGATATGGTATAATAATATTTTTATGATTAAAAATGTCGAAGGTTTTGAAAGATTTTAGAATATCAAATTTTCAATATTGCTGTTATTATCTAATAAAACTTATTTATAAAAAAAAAAAAACATACCGATATGATAATAATATAAAATACGTACCTACGCAATACAAAAATGCTTGAAAAAGTATAAAAAAAACTTAGGTATACGTAAATCGTAACATTGAAACTTTTAAAAGTAAAAACATAAAAGTATACTCCATGTAATGGCTGTATACATTGTACAAGGTAATTTTTTTTTGTAAAGTATACGCAATAATATATAAAAACAAAAAGTAGAGTAGGTATATAGGTATAGGACGTATACCCCCGTATACGTTCCAATACATCACTGAATACCTAATATATTTAAAAACACAGATACTCTCGCCAACGACCATACCACGTTGAATACACCAGTTCTCGTCCGATCACTGAAGTTAAGCAACGTCGGGCGTAGTTAGTACTTGGATGGGTGACCGCTTGGGAACACTACGTGCCGTTGGCGATCGTATTTTTTTAATTTTTTTTTTGTTATTCATAATAATCTAGTGTTATATTAAAAGTTTTTTTTTAGAAATTAAATGGATACATAAATCCTAAAATAGTACTTTTGTCGTATTAATGATAAATTTCTAATAACATCGTCTATCACGGAAAACGTAATAACTTGTAAAAAGCAATTTAATTTCACTAATTTGTATGTTATCGAAATTTCTTACAAGAATATTTTCGGATAATTACGCCTTTCTCTCTCTCACAAAAAAATGAATTTTTGTGACGTAGTAAAACATTTTATTCATACATTTTCAAGAGGGCCGGAACGTCACTTAAAAATTGAATTCGTTCACGTTCAATACATAAAAAATGAACTCGTTTACGTTCACTTATAAATGTATTTAAAAAAAACACGTTCTTTAAAAAAAATTTCAATTAACCAATTGTTAACAAAATACACATTTTTCTTATATATATATATATATATATATACATACTAAAAAATTATAAATATATAGAAACTATCGTTCTTATTTTATAGTGGACCCAAAGAAATTGGACTTTTAAGTATTATATTTAAATCTAATAAGAATTATAGCAAAATTTTAATATATTATTTTAATTTAATTTGAACGGCCTGAAAACCATTAAAATTCCTTAACAATATGAACGTCGTTCACGTTCACGTTCTATTTGACAGAAATGATTGGCGTTCGCGTGTCGCTCACAAAATATGAACGTGCGTTCATGAATGACGTTCTTTTCAAACACTGACTATATTTACTTTTACCACATAACTGGCTATTTATTTGAAATTAATCATACCAAAAAATGTTTTATTTAAACAGCTTTATGAATGATATATATTCAGTGACGTACCTAGGTATACACTCATTTTATACAAGGGGTGTAGGCACACTTTTAAAACATATCCAACACTTGTTAAATATTATTTATTTTATTTATTAAATATTAATAATTTGGAATACATGATAGAAAATACAACGAAGCCAAAAACACTTAAATACCTCATAAATACATATGATTTAGTATCAAAAGCCACAAATTCCGAGTCCATGACATTATATAAAGTAACCGAAAGCTTCCCAAAAATCACATGTTTATACCTTCCAATATGTAAGAATCTTTTGATTTCTTTTGCATACATGAAAGCTGTCACTAAAAACTACCCAAATATGATGATATCGGCGTTTGCATATCTTATATCAAATACAATGGACACGTTTTGTTTATTATTGAAAGAGGCCCATACAAGATGGCATACAAATTTGCATTATACTTTTTTATAAGATCTGTTGAATTATCCGATGAAGATTACGAACCTGATAATATATTGCAATATTATAGACTATTACTCATTCAGCAATCATTAGATCACATACTCCTTATAATGAAGAAATAAAATTTTTAGAAAAACACCGTCTCATTACTATAGACAACATCGGGATTACTGTGGCAGAAAATGTACGAGAAGTAGCCGACCGATGGAAAACATTCTGTTTACGTTTAAGATGATTATAATCATAAATACTTTTACTAGAGTTGCTAGAGAAAAATCGATTTTTTCAAATTTTGTATTTTTTGAAACTTTGAAATATGACACATTTATTATTGAATATGATACATTTATATATTATATTTACCTTGGTAGGTGTATTTCAAAAATATTCAATAATCATTAATCCTTTTAAAACCGTTTTCAGATTATAAATTAGATGCCACTCATTTTTAAAACAAAGATGATAATGTAATTTTTTTATACTAAATTTATGTTTTTACACTATTTAAATATTTTTAACATATTTAATAACAGATTTATTTGTTAAATTCAAACTATTTTATCCTTTTGTATCTTTGTGGTATTTTATAATACGTGAGATTTGTATGCTGATATTTAAAAAATACTGTCTTAACAACATATTCATTTGCTTTGCTTGTGTACTAATTAATAAAATGTATTATATTAATGGCTTTTATTATTTTCAAATATTTTTTCTTTCTGTAGATAATAAGTTATTTATAATATTGTGTTATCTACTACTCGTATTGATGTATATGAACTTATTTTTAATGACAATGATACAAGTTAATATTTTATATGAATATTAACTACAATTTTAATTAATTTCAATAACGTATTGTAAACATTTTACAAATCATACTATAAAGGTATTGTAAATTTCTTTAAATACTGAATTTATCATTATGTTAGAATAAATAGATTGTTACATAAATACCTGAATTTAATAATATACATAGTTACGGTACCTAACATAAATTTCAAGGACAGATACAATTTATGATTATATATTATTACTAAAAGCTATTTTTCTACATTATTTTATGTAGTAAAACCAAATTAAGTGTACACAGTTAATATTATATATATATATATATATACTATATTATTTAAATTGTTGGATTTTAATTTTTCTTTAAATTTCATAAAAATTGGGTGAATGACATCCTCTAAGTAGATTTATCTTTCATGTATGAAATTATTGAAATTATATAATTGCAGTATTAATAAGTGTATTGTAATTTATTGGGCTATCAACAATTAAATAATTGTAAATCACTTATTGTTCTAATACATTCATTATGTATTCATAACTGAGCTGAATAAATCAGCGAAAACATTTTCTTCATACCTCAGCGAAATATTAATGTTTTTACTCAATATTGTAATAAATATTAATAATACATAGTAACATATACCTACTATATATTATATATTTTTGTTAATTTAAAACAGGTACATTCACTACAACTGTTTATAACAAAAACAAGGCTCAGACTGAATAATGTGCTATACACCAATTTATAAACTACAGTATCAACAAGAAACGTAAATGAACTATTATAATGTACAAAAATTGCAGATTTACCCAATTATATAAGATATTATTATTAATGTACCATAAGAAATTTAGTGACTACTCAAATATGTTCATGTAAAATATAATTGCTAAAAAAAAATAAACAACAATATCTATAAATGTTCTATAGCATATTATTCAGTCAATTTTTATTACTATGTATTTTAATAACCGTTATAAAATAATAAAAATTAAAAGTAAAATTATTGTTACATTCATGGTGGAGGACTAAAGGAGTGAAAATAAAAATACGAAGTTATTGTTAAACATTTTTGAAAATGTAGGATTGATAAAACAGTGTATATCTTATCTTATTTATTAATTACGCTTTAGTAGAACTTAAATTATTCTTTACAGAAAAGAATAAAATTTTCATTGCGACTAATTAGTTACTTGCCTAATGACGTCTCTCATATACATAATAAATCTTTTAAAATAATTAATAAATTAAAAAATGGAAGAATAGTTATTAAATAAAACATTTAATATTGGTAACAAATATACTAAAATAATAATACATTGTATATGGTGATTTGTCAAATAACATAATAATACATAGAATGAATAAATGATAAAAACTTCAAAAGATAGTTAAGCAGATAATTCCATTTCTGCATATAAATTACACTGATTAAGATAGTATGGACTGGAAACGAGTACATTTTCGACGAGCCGTTTGTGGGTCGCATGGAAGGGTGTACTGAGGGAAATAGTATGCCAACGATTCAAGCGTTATCTATACAAATCACATAACTATTAAATTATTTCAGACGCATATATAAAATAGCTGGAAAATATTCTCGCTCTTTTTCAAAATAAATATTTTTATAAAATAAAAAGTTAGTAAGAACCCTCTTTATAAGAAAAAATATTCAAAACTTATAAATACATTAAATACATATAAATTTAAATTTAGGTATAGGAAATATTATATATTATTAATTCAAAAATATAGAGGTATTTAATTTTTGTTGTTCTTGTTATTTTCTTTGACCTTCTCTCATTTAATTATTGTATTTAATATTAAAAAATAAAAACAAGAACAAATTAAAAATTATTATCATGTCTGTTATATATAATTTGCACGTTTTGTAGCTGTAATAGGTTTTATTGACTATAGGTAACGTTAAAGTTTGTCGTGTACTATTACCCCCAATCCCCTCTTATGCAACCCACAAGAAAACCGGCTTCTTTTCATCAGCCCATCATGTCGTTTCCAGTCCATACTATCTTAGTTTGTGATAAATTATAATATAATATGTATGACTTATAGATGAAAGAATGCTTGCCCATTACCAATTTTTTTTCAAATGTAGCTATTTTTAATTAAACTCAAATACTGATTTTAAGCTGATGCATTGATTAACTTATAACAGTTGGGAACCAAGCAAGACTCAATGGGAATTCTACAATTATTTTGTATGTGGCTGTCAATTTTGGTACACAGAGGTTTTCTATTGCACATGTTGCAGTGAGTCTAAAAATAAAAATGACATACAATTTAGAAACAAATAATAAATGAATAACTAATTGAATTTTCAAAATTATTTCTTACTGCTTTAATTGGAATGCCAAGTTTTACCCAGACTTCAAGCATATCTTCAACAAGCGTATCAATCATTTCTGCAGTATGGTGTGGTGTTGGAGCCATTCTTAATTTTTCTTGACCAATTGGAACGGTGGGATAGTTGATAGCTTGAACATAATGTCCCTTTTCTTGAAGCAATAAATCAGATATTTTTGAACACAAATTTGGATTTCCAATCTGTACATAATAAACATATTACATTAAACATAATTATTGTTTATTAATTATATTAAAACTAACCTTAATGGGTATAATATGAGACGGTGTTGACTCGACGGGAAAACCTGCAGAATACAATTTATGTCGAAGATACTGAACGTTTTCCTGGTGTTTCTTTCTTAGCAATCTGCCTTCTGCTGAAGCAAGAACATTAACAGCTGCCCGAGCACCGGCTAAGACCATAGGTGGTAATGATGTGGTGAAGATGAAACCAGCTGCATAGCTACGGATCATATCAATGAAATTGCTTGTACCAACAACATATCCTCCAACATTACCATAAGCTTTACCTAAAAAATAAGATTAATTAGACTTTATTTTTATTCTACTGGCATTAACAAATTATCTATAAATATATAGTTCTAAATTACAAACCCAATGTGCCAGATATAATGTCCATTTTATCCATTAGATTACGTGATTCACCAATACCTGCACCATGATCCCCATATAAACCTACAGCATGAACTTCGTCTACAAAAGTCAACGCTCCATACTTATGAGATATCTATAAATAACCACATAAGTTTACAAAATTGTTTTAAATAAATAGATAATTTATAATGACCTCACAAAGTTCTTCGAGTGGACATATTGCACCAGTCATAGAGTGAACAGTTTCAAATGCAACTATTTTAGGTATAGCTGGATCAACAGACATTAAAAGTTCTTCTAAATGTTTGGGGTCATTGTGGCGAAATATGTGTTTGGGAACTCCACAATTACGAATGCCTTGTATCATCGATGCATGATTACCGGAATCCGAAAATATATGTATGCCTAAAAGAATAACAATATAAAATAAATTAATATTATAAATATAAATACCTTAATCAATTATATACCTGGTATCATTTTTCCTAAAGTAAACAATGTAGAGTCATTCGCAACAAAACATGATGTAAACAATAAAGCTGCTTCTTTTTGGTGAAGTGTTGCTAAATCTTTTTCCAAATTCTCATGAAACATGGAGTTTCCTGATATATTACGGGTTCCTCCAGCACCTGACCCAAATTTCTCTAGAGTTTGCCTAGTAAAATAATCAACATATTTTAGACTAATGATTATAATTAAATAATATATAATTATTTACTTATTTAAGTAAATAATAAATACTCACTGAACTGCATTCTTCACTTCAGGATGACAAGACATACCGAGATAATCATTTGAACACCAAACTGTAACAGGTTTTTCATTTCCTGTATATTCTAAAGCATGTGGAAAATCCATTGCCAACCTATTCACTTTTTTAAAAATCCTGTACGAGTGGTCCACCTTTTTACGCAAAATTTGCTCATGAAAAAACTTTTCATAGTTGTATTTATTTTCTGAAAATAAATAATGATAATTATTGCATGTTCATAAAAAAAACTTATAAAATACTTATAATCAAATATAAAATGTCCAACGTTTTATGTTTAGTTATTTTCATCAATTTATTATAATTTAATTTATATTTATAAATTAGTTAATGTTCAATACTTCATAAAATAGTATTCTTTATGTTATAAAATAAGGTTAGTTGGAACAAAAAATAATTTATGTATTATACCAGTCTTATAACAAAATAAATAAACTATAAAAGTAGAAATTAATTTATATGTACACAAAATTAACCAATAATATAATTATATCATTACAATTAATAAATATTTATTAATATGTATTAAAAATGTTCTTTTTATGTGAGAAGAAATGTCCAATATACCCAGTTTCATCCTATATTTACATACTTTATTAGTACTAATTTTTTTTTTTTTTGTTGTGTTTACCTAATTGTAAATTATTTTAAATACTTAATATTGGGATACTTTTTAACAGTTTGATAAACAATGAATATATTAATATTCAGATAACAATCTAGAAATACAATTAATTTAATTTAGCAATTACCTTTAGTATATTTGTGTTCAATAACATCTTCTTGAATTTCTTTGCTAGCTTCCTTAACTACTTTTGCAGTACATTCATCCTCTAGAAATGGACACTTTTTTGTAATATCAGTTTGTTCATTTTTTAAACCTGCTGATGATTCAATATTTATAAATCTAGACATAACTGGGCATGAATGACCATATGTTTTGAGCAAGCTCGAAACATAGTTCTTGATGTAAGTAGTAGGCAGTTTGGACATGAATGGGCACGCCATGGTTCTCAACTAAATAAAATTTCATCAATCATTAATAATATGTAATTATTAAATACTTATGGTAATACATATATATTATTTAAACTTGAGAACAAAATTGATTGTAAGTAGGTATATAAATTATTAATTAATTAATATGAAATGTGTTTAAATTATTGTTTTATTTGCATAAACTGATTGTTTATTAAAATGTATGATTAAAATAATATTTTTAAATTGTATCAATTTTGTATATATTCATAAATTGTTTTGTATATTTTTGGGTATACACTAATTAAAAATTAATTATTACTACAAAACTATTTAATATAGTTCACCTTTTGTGGTCATCTATTTTTATTTAATTAAACCTAAAAAATTTTTTTGGCTGAATTCAGTAAATCATTTTTTGTGAGTTAATAAAATTATGTAAAACATATTTTCCGGTTTATCCAAATTCACTATAATACAAATATTGTACTCGTACTATCTATTATACCATTATAAGTTTTATACCTATTATAGTATTAATATATTTATACCTACCTGCTCAAATACTAAATTATTTTGTGCAAATTTTTCCAATTTATTTTTCATTATACTATCTTATAATAGACATTCATACATAGCTTAGATAGGATACTTGTGGTGGATATATTGAATTTGAATATTAATGTATATACACCTATACAATTTTTTAGTTTAAAGAGTGTTTAAAGAATTTTACACAAGAGTTAAATATTGAGTACCATTGTGTTGGCAAATTGGGAAGATATGTTCCTACCACATGTATTTTTTACTATTTAAAACAATATAGGTACTAGATAGCAAATATACAATGAGCAAAAATAATTGTTCAGTAAAAATAAGATAAATTATTTCAAAAACACAATTATAAAAATAATTCAATAGAGTTATTGCAAATTATTTAATTCAATAGGTACCTATTGAAACTGTATATTTCCAAAAAAAGAATGAAAAACTAAAAATCTATGTTATTATGTTAGGTATATACAATGAGGATGAAAAAAAAAATGTATTACATGTGTAGATTAATTTTTTAAGCTAAGCAAGAATATTTTTTGTCGATAATAATTAAATAAATAAATCTTAAATCTTTTTAACAATACACTGTTAATTCATTTTTACTACAGAACACTGCAGAAACGACACGGACCGAAAAATTGAATACTGTACATGATTGTATATTCGATTTATCGGTTACAAAATTGAGTACCGTACATGATCATAGAAATGGTTTATGGTTTTACGATTAACGATTCCCCACTACCCATCTGGCCATCACAAAATAAATTACAGTTATTGTGCATTATCTTTAATTTCAATTCTGCTGTTTTTTTGTGTATGCTTTTTCTGATAAATCACAAAACATATGATTTTTTTTTGGACAAATTGGTGAGTGATGTTCCCCTAGATCCCTGGTTATCTAGAAAGTCAAGGTCACTGAAACGCGATTCACGAGAACAAAGGATTTTGTATCCCTGTTTTTATCTAGTAGGTGTATAAGTACCATAAATGATAATATTTCTTCAATTAGTAGATATACAATTTTCAAAAAAATAAAAATAAAACAGTAAATATTTTAAAAACTTCAAGGTAGAGGTATACCTATAGGTAGTAGAAGTATAGGTAGGTACCTACCTTATAAACTTATAAATATAATAAGAAGCAACTTTTATTCAACAATTCAACAATTATTCATTATTATTACTTTGTATACAATTTATTTTTATATATTGGTCCCTAAAATATGCATATATCATTAATGATGAAAAATTATTTATTTTGAATAAGTAGGTACACAATAATTAACTATTAATTATGAAGCAGTATATGTAAGTGATTAGTTGAACACGTAATAATGACTAACAAATAGGTACCAGATAATTTTTAGAATTATATAACAGGGAAAAAAACATGTTGTTAGAAAGTGAAACTAATATTATAAGATTATTTACTCTCAATGATTTAGTTTAAAAATGTATGATAGGTAACTGTAAACAAGTAGTTATACAAGTGTTTGACTCCAAATTGACCTCAAAAACACATACACTATTTTATTACATAAATATTAGCATAAAAACCAACAACTTTCTAATACCCAGTGGATATATTGAGAAAAATCTCAAGGTCTGAATTTGTAATTGTACATTGGTATCTATATCTACTACCTTATATTTGTAATATTATAAACATAAACACAATTATTGTTCTAATATTCATTCATAAATAGTAAATAATAATTTAATAACAAATTCGGCATTCCTTTTTACATAAATTAATAGATTGCACAATAACAACTACCTATAACTATTAAAATTTTCAATATCAAATTTGTTAGATACCTATCGATTCCTATTAGTTAACCTTCAATTTCAATGCCATGATATTATATTATAATAGGTACCTACCTATACCAAATTTAGTTTCAGTAAATATTCAAAATTGCATTTGTACCCACGTTAATGAATATTTTTATTTTATAAATTTAAACGTGTTAACTATTGTTTACAATAATCTCTAATTGGAACTGACAGCATACACTTAAAAACCGACCCATTGTACTCATTATGCATGTACAACTGTCTGGGTTAAACAAAAAAAACGATACCTAATTATTGTTTTAACGAGTACAAGGTTAATCGAGGGTCACCTTTCACCCGAATTTGCGCAACGAACGATATGCAAAAACATTTTGATTGGGTTTAAATTTTTGATCAGAAAAATAAAAAACTAGGCAAGTACCCGGCGAAAATCATTGAAAATTAAAACACACACAGCACATACATACAGACACCTAAATTATTGGGCCCGACTAAATCCAATACGGACCGTAACATTATTATTATTATTATACGGAACGTCGTCCCGTCGACTATCCAGGACTTATTTACAGTGATATTCACCTTAGTTTCGGCAGAGTGTCTATTTGCGCGCAGTCTTTCTGGACGATCGGTTTCCGACGATTCACAGTGCTTGGTGAAAATCGATAGGTAGCCGACCGGGCGATGGTACTGGATCGCGTCGTCCGGAGTGGCGGGATATATCGGAGAAACCGGACAGGGCGGCGGCGGCGGTTCGTTTCCGACGTCAGAGTGCGAAGAATTCCTCTCGCGTCAAACCGTACGTCAGGCGATTCAACCGTCCGTCCGTCAAAGAATCAGGAACGTCAAACTCATTCACCGTCGACCGTCGAAGTGCCAGATGATTACGGCGGCAGCGGCGGCGTTACGTTATCACGGCGGCGGTTGAACGGCAGTGCGCGCGCGGACACGAGACGTTCGCGGCAGCGCCGAGACATCCTACTCGCGCGCGCGCGGCGGAGTAACACGGGGTTACTACTGTACGTCACGATTATTAAACTACACACGTTCGGGTTTTCGACCGAACTCGGACTGAAGGCGGTTCGAGTCGATAAAACAAAAAAATATATCGTTTTTACACCCGTTTTTCGGTCTTTTGGCTGATCCGATTTTAATTCCTGTAAAAAGCACAATGTTTTTTGATATCTTTTCGAGGTTTTAACTTTTAATCGAGACGTTTTTCGAAATATGAATTTTCGATTTCGGTATAATTGAACAAAATTTCCATATTTTAAAAATTGTTCACTTGTGTATATTATCTAAAACGGAAATTCATGTTTCGATTAAAACCTAGAAAGTATGTCAAAGAATCTTATGCTTTTTACAGAATTAAAATTGGACGAGCCAAAGTCTCACAATTTTGTCATAGCGAAAGCAACTTTCTGTTCAAAAAGTGATTGAAAAGAAATACGGTCTTATTTTCATTATTTCCACACTTGCAATTCATATTTAACCTAGACGGATATAGATACAAGCCCAAGGAGTGTATTTATTAATTTATTGTTAGCTTTATTAACTTCAATGACTTATCTAACTGCTTTAAATTCTGAATTTAAAATTTTATCATGTACGATAAATTGCCTATATAATACTCCTTACAAAATGACCGACTCGAACCCCCTGAACGTGTAAGACCAGTTAAGTCTGTGCTTGAAGGCGGACTTTTCTCTTCATACTTGACTGAACGAAAAACGTGATATTACGACATAATTGTCATTATTTTAAATACATTTTTGACATATTTTAACGTGGTGTTGACTACACAGGATCTATATTTAATTTCGACCACTATTGCATGTTTGTAAAAATTAAAGATAATAAAAAAAAAAAAAACCGGAGAAATGGAATGAAAACGTATTTTAATATCAATTTATTATTATTATTTTTTTAGTTTTAATAATAAGGTATCATATTATGCATCATTTCTTTTATTTTTGTCTTTGTATTTCGGCGATTTTATTTTCCACAGGCAAGTGTTTTTTTTCATACAGCCAAATAAAACCCCCCCAATAACTTCTGAGGCCAATTCCTGGTGTCGATCTTCATCTTTTATAAGCCCACAGATAAAATAACTATCAAAGTATAGATTAAATACTATTTGGTAGGTACTTGTTTAGTTGACGCCCGTCCAGAAAGTAATTACCCGCCATTCTTATTTAATGTCCGCCACTCTTTTTCTCAAATTATAATACGCTTATTGGTACGTGTTGTATTATATAATATGTGTTATACTATATTTAAAAAAGAAAAATAAAAAAATACATTCAAACACAATAAAATACAATTATAATATAATAAAAATACAATTTTAATGGGAAAATTTAAAGAAATTAGTTTTATTATGATTCGATAAGATGATAAGCGTGGTGATAAAGATTCAATGTTCGTTAGCTCCAACGAAAAATCAAGAATGACTTGATCAGTTCATGCCGCGCCTGGGACTGGTATCTTCAGTTTTCGCCTACACACGATAAGTTTTAACTGAATAGTCCGGGACTGATCAGTTAGTTTGAAGGAAAAACTGAACGTGTGTATAGGCACCTATAGAATGCCATCAATTTTATTTTACCTGTTTTTTTTTTATCGTTTTATCATTCTCTCCGTTTTTTTATTTACCTAGGATATTTTTCCCCTGAACATGTATGTACACTACACACGCAGTATAAAAATGTCAAAAACTAAGTTATAGATATAAAATGTAAAACTACCTACCTGCCTGTTAATATATAATTACCACCACCCAGCGGCGTGTCTAGAACTAATTTTATGGACGGGCCACTGAGTTAGATTCAGAGAACTTAGAATCATATTCTAATATTCTTACTGTAGTGAATTAAAATGAATTAAAAAATCCATGGTAATCAGTAACATTGATATAAAGCGGATCCTTATTAATGGCTGTAGGGCGGCGTTTGAGTACCTATTTTCTATCGTTATTATGTTGATGATTTTGGTATGCCAGTCCTGTATTATGTTATTTTTGGATATTTAATATATCATTTGCGTCTATATCCATTTATCTGATTAATTTGAACAATTGAAAGATCAAAATAAATTAAGCCTTAAGAGGAAAGATAAACTTAAAAAACCGTTTAAACTTTTCTGACTTTAATCCTCTAAAAATATTTAAAAATAGAACTAATACTCAATTGACGAATCAAGCTATAATAGGCAAGCCATACACACAGTGCCGGATCTAGGGGGGGACGAACCAGGGAACTTGCTCCGGGCACCATTATGATGGGGCCTAAAATGTAAAAATCCAAAAGTGCGGTACCATTGATCACTTTTAATTTTTAATAGAAATTTTGGTAGAAATGGACGAATGACCTTCACAACTCAAAAATAATTCAGTACCTATGTAACTGAATTACAAAATATGCAACTCCTAATAATTTTTTTGGTTCTTGTATTATTTAACATGAAAATCTGCATTTGATAAAATATTAAAAATATTCTGTATAGGTAGTTTAAATTCACAATATTTAATCAACTCTTTTCAAATTATCTGTAAATGCATAATTATTTTAAAAATTATAAATGAAAATGTACATTTATCAATAAATTAATTTTTTTTTTATACGTACAATTTTGCGTTTTGGGCCAAAATTCCCGGGCCTACCCTCCCCACTCCCTGGACACGCCACGGCCACCATCATTTTCAGTCTGAATATACTATGCGTACAACGTAGGTACACAATATATGTTACTCATTACTGAGTGATAAAGAAAAAATCAATATAATTATTTAAATTTCTAGGATGATAAAAATAAGTACATTTATTCGAGGCAATAGTACCTTTCTACATCACAAAAATATGTGAATTATTAAAATAAAAGTAATAATTTGAATATAATGTTGTATAACTATTGTTATTGACATTTAATCATAATATAATCATATTATGTAAATAGGCATATATATTTTTTTTTTTTTGAATATTTAAATACATATGTTTTTTGGGGGAAATACTGTTACTACACCGCTGCGCGCGCGAATGTAGGATGCCTCGGCTCGGCCGCCGCGAACGTCTAGTGCGCGGACCGAGACCCGACCCGTTGGTTGTCGGAGGTGTCTCCCCGCCACGTGTGTGACGTGTTGATATATCAGCTACGAACGGCGGTCACCCCTACCACGTCTAACGATATCACGATATGTCATATTATTAGCTCTGTTCGTTTTGACAAATACGAAAATATTATAAAATAATGAAGAAAAAAAATATATAATATACATCAGATATAATATTTGAAATAGTGTAGTCGTAAACGGTTTTTTTTTTTGTAGAGTAGGTGTCGTACATAATTTTCCGCGTTGACCAGTGTCATTTTTGCGGTTATCGGTTAATATGTAGGTAGTTGATTTAACCATCGAATAAATGTCGAATTATAACAGCTTTGTAACAACAATGTCGTGTATAAGGTCGTAACCGGGGGGAGGGCTAAGGGGGCTATGCCCCCCCCCATGAGCCAATGCCATGTTTTTTTTTTTTTTTAGCTATTTATGCGCTAACTTGATTGCAGTTATTCAGTAATAGTGGTAGTTATGTTATATTCTGTAGTTGTAATTTTGTTAATAACAATTATTAAAAAATGGATGATAAAAGAAAAAATTGTATGAACACAATCATTGAATGTAATAAAAAAGAAAAATTCAAAGAAGATGACACTGTTCAAATGTTTGATTAAAATACTCCTAGAAGACTGCAGTTATAGCAGTTTAGGGATCCTAATAGTTAAAACTTAAAATAAAATATATATTATAAAAATAATATTACTTTATAATATATATAGTAAAAAAATCAATATATATTATAATAAATATATAAAAAGAAAATATACCTAGAATATTTATAAAATGTTTATAAAGGCAAAAAGAATGTCGTCTATAAGTCATCGTCAGGTTAACCTATACATCATTATCTACCAAGATGACGTTACACACTTAACACATACGATTTTTAAGGAGTATATATAGGAAATTTTATAATTTAAAAAAATTCAAGTACATTTTAAAATAAATCTGTGTTAGTACTACTTTTTATTGTTTGTGTAATCACGATATTTTTTAACAAAACTGTTAAAATATTATGTCAATGTTATAATATTGTGTCAAAATTTAGTTTCTTAATTATAATTACAGCTCAAGAACTATTTTTTCTCGCAAAACAGTTTTTTACGATAAAATAATGCATGTGTGGTGTCCTCTTAATAATATCAGGTTGTAGACTGATGATAACTTATAGTCGAAACTAGTTAATACCTTTATTAACATTTTACGAATACTCTAGGCATATTTTTTATAATATATATTATTCATTTTGTATTATATAATATATAAAATATTGTTATTTTTATAATATAGGTAGGTACTCGTATATATATATATATATAATTTTCTTTAAAATTATTTCCTAATTATTATTATATTTTGTGTTGTATAACATTAAACCAATATACTTTTTGACACTTTTAAGATTTTAGTACATTTTTTATTATCTACATAGGTAATATGTGATCTTAGCCTCCCCCATACGAAATTCCTGGCTACGCCACTACTCGTGTACAGCCGTGCTTTCACCACAGAATGAAATAATTCTGTGCTTTCACCAGCGTGATTTCATCTGTTTTTTAAATTTTATAAAGCATCATCATATACCTACCTACAGCTGCAGGCATTTCAAAAGGATTCCATAACTATAATAATATTTCATTATTGGAAGAATCACAAAACTTAATGACTATCCTATCCATTATTTTCATTATAATATTATTATTAATGTTATATAAATTAATTCTACTATCAGAAATACTCATCGGTTCATATATTTTAATTTACACCAAAAAAGTTTGTTTTGAAATAAGTACCACACCTGACCAAAAATAATTATACAAGTAACTCAACACGAAAATCTTAGAATACAATTTTCATTTTAGTTATCATAGTGGTAATTAATATTTGAAAAATTAAAAAAATTAGGAGTTGCCATTTAAAAATGTTGGTAGTTCATTAGAGTTGTTAGAGTTAAAGTATTAAAATTTAAAATTATAAACTTACCAAAGTATTCATAAATATAAGTTTCTAAAAATAAAATTGTCCAAATAATGAGTATGTTATATTAAAAGAATCACCCTGTATTTATTTTAAATCCCGAAAAATGCATTAAAAATTATAGGTATTTTAAATTTCAAATCCTAAAATCCAAAAATGCACTGAAAAAGTTCAAACAAATCTTAATTGAAAATTGTTTTATTCTAAAAGTTTTTATACAAAATATGGATACATAAAATGTGTGTACAATACTTTTAAAATATGGAAGTTGATAAAAACAGATATAGGTTAAACGTCAAAATGGAAAAATAAAAAAATCTACTTAAAAATCAAATATGTCAAAAAATATTAAGATTGAGCAAACATCAAGTAAAAAAAAAAATAAATAGTTTTGACTGTTATAATATCTACTGTTATAATACTTACTTACTAATAAGTTTTTATTTAGTGTTATAATCCTACAAGGATCCAGTGTTCTATGTCATATTGGATGCAAAAACATTTTTCGGTTTTGGTCAAAATGTAATAGCAACTACGCGTTGTAAATATATTGTTCACTTAATGGGCGAATTCGGTTTTGTGGTATAAAATATATACCTACAGTGGCGTATTTTCAACTTTTATTTTTGCGAGGCGAGGTCTAAATATATTATATATTAGGATGGCTTAATTTGAAATTTTCGATACTACCCCATAAAATGGCTACCTACAACGAAAAAATAATTCCCTCAAAATTTTGACTCAATTGAGTAAGCCCGTGCCACAAACACATCAAAGTTTGAATTTGATTGTTTTTTTTTTTTTTAGGAAAACCACTTATTATTGTCAATAACTTTCTAAATATGAAAAAAAATGTCAAGGGTACAAAATGTAGAAAATTATATTTTCTTCAATAATATGATTTTGTTTTTGTCTAAAACTAATACTTAAAGCTACACAAGCATATAATGAGAAAAAGTCTCAAGATTCGATTTTTTACGAATTAATCACTTTTTTTCATTCTTAAGTATAGGTATTTTATCAATAATCCTAATGATACTTGTTCATTTAAAAATGCTTAATTTTTATCAAACTTTTGGAAATTTCTTAATTTTAAATAAAATTTTTTTAGACAAAAAAGTAGAACTTTCAGATTAGAGCGAAAGTGAAAAAGAAGTCTGTGGTCTTGATATAGAGCTAGACAAACCAAATGTAAAGGTTGATTAAGTAGTTTTTGTAAAACTTCGAGGTAGCCAGTATTCACTGAATGTTTAATTTCTGTTTTAGACAAATGTAAAGTAAGTGATCGAGAAACTTTGCATCTCATTTCTGCAATTGCAGATACCTTGAAACATAATTTAAATCAATTATTGCTGAGTAAAACGTCAGTTCAATGATGTCGTCGTGAACTGAGCGACAGTTAAAATCCATAAAAATAAAAATAAAAATTTAATAATATTGATTTAAATGCTGCATGATACGATTAAGTATTTTTATTACACTTTTTTTTTAAACATAAAAATAAATGTATTTATACAAATCTGAAACGTATGTATGTTATGCACATTTATGTTTCAATTGCATCTATATTAGCAAAAGGTTTAAACTATCCGTTTGTCAAAAAACTTACCTAGTTTGTTCTAAAATGAAGGCGTATAGTAGAAATAAGGAGGTCTGAACCTCCTTATAAAGTCTAGATATAAAGTCAATATACAACATAAATATAACTAAAATGTTCCGAAACCGCGGGAAGTGTTTTTATTATTTTTTATTACCGGTATTAGTGGCAATATTACTATAAATATATTTTAAAATCCATGGAAAAAAACGGTAACCCGTAACAATTACTTTATTGAAATAAGATTTTCAAGTACCTCTATATATTAATATGTTGAATCCGAAATTAGAAACTGATGAATTAAAATATATAGGTACCTACATAGGAAAATATTTTCAGGTATATTATAGATGTATGAAACAAACGGGTTATGATTAAAAGATCATTTTTTTTTTGTGCAAATGAGCATTTTGCATTTTTATTTTTGATATAAACGGTTAATTCTTTTAACTATTATTGTCACTCTGCTTATTCACTGTTTTATTTTTTTAGATTAAATTATGTATGGGTGAAAAAGGTTAATAAAAATGGCTCTAAATATTCAAACACTATGTATAAATTACATTTTAAACAAAATATTCATGATTTAATTATCACGATTCACGTTATTCATACACTTAATTATAAAAAATGTAATATTCAATTTATCGAAAAAAAAAAACAAATCCTACGTGTCATAGACTATGACGTTCTTTTCATTAAATAAAAAATAATTATAATTATATAGTCATTATATCCTAAATCAACTAATTGTTCACGAAATTCGAAATACAAAATATGATTTTACACTATTTTGTGCATGTATTAGACAAAGACAACTGAGTCAGGTTCTACGTCCCATTAACAGTAGCGTACTTTCAAGTTCTTTCTGAGGGGGGGAAGGTTAAAATATAAAAACGTATAAAAACTTTAACTACTATATACACACAATTTTATACAATGTAATGTCTTAGCAGATTAATTATCAACTAAAACAACCCATAAAATTTTTTTAAATCTTTAATAAGTCTACTACTTAACCTAGTATCGATTAACTTGAATCAATTTGTTATCAAAAAAGCTTTGACTCCAAAACTGTTGCGTAACTTCTTCTACCCGAAAAACTGTGTACAGACAAAAAACAACATGATTTTAAACAAACAATATATAATATGTGTGAAATTTTTTTTTTGAAAATTGAATGTAAATTTAAGTTTTTTAATGGAAGTTATGTTATACATTTTCATTATTCATATTCATAACAAAATAGAATATACGCATTATCATGACCTATGTATATAGGCCTATATTCCTATATACATATAGGCTATTGGTTTTATAATAGGTACTTATATTACTTATACTTATAATTACTTATATTATATAGGTAACGAATAACAAAGAAAGGCGATTTTACCCGTCCGTTTTCCTCTAAAAAAAAATTGTATATTGCTAAAATAATAATAAGCAATAATTTGTATTTAAAAAATGTAGGTATATATGTACTGTATATAGTATAGGTAAAATAGGCAGGTAACGATTTTTTGGAGAAAATGTAATAGATATAATATCTATTATACTCGTATTTATATTTTCTGACGGAAAACGGCTGTGAAGGGAAACGGTTATTTATGGGTGTTTGTATATAATAGTAAATAGTAATATTATATTATTAAGTGTACAATAAACACTTTATATTTCGTACTACTCGTATATATTATTGTCAGTGAAGTACCTATTTTGATGATTTTTTTGGGAGATGTCCAATAATTTAATGCCAAAGGTTGATGTCAATGTTATTTACATTTGATTACCTATATCACTTATCAACTATATCTATTTTAACGTATAAATAAATTTCTTAAACTGATAGAGTCGTGGAGGATGGAGGTCTACTACTATTTATATAATATTTTAAAAGCACCCTTATATATATTTTTTACAGTAGGTACGTATACGAGTCGAATAGTTTTTAGGGAATGCTTATATATTTTTCAAAATTCCAATATAGGCATAGGTATTAATATAATAGTGTTAAATAATAGTGTCCCTAAGTTTCTATTTTTCCAATTTGTGCACAGATTAACTATAAATACCTAGAATATTCTTGTAATTTTTAAAAGCTTTAGCGTCTATTTAAGATTTGTCTATATATGTTAATAGATGTGATTATTATTTTGTGATTTTTTTTAGTAACATTTTTTTTTTTCTTTCGCTGTATATTTGTATAAAACAAATTATAATAATATAAAATAAATAAACCAAATATATGGAACGCTTATTGGAAATTAAATTTGTATCAATATGGCGGCTACTATTTTGTTTCCTGACATTATTGTAACCAAGATATACCTAATCATTTTTTTTTAAGAATTATTTACAAAATATATATAATATTATCTTATTAGTTATATTTAGGTACCATAATTCCAATCATTGCTTTATGGTTATTTCCCATGTAAATTTCAGTGTCATTCATTCATTTTTTCTTTTTTTTCTACTTTTTTCCATGATTTGAAAATAAAGCGCTTACAATATTTAGATTATATATTATATAGTGGCACACATTTTTAATATGTAAATCATGTATAATATACGCATTCCTTATTTTTAGTGATAATTAGATAGGTAGTGTATACAATTAGAAATGACAACGACTAACGAGAGATCAAAAAAAGTTGATTAAATGAATTTTTCAAGAGTCATAATACCTATATAATATATATGGAGAAAGGACAATAAGTAGAATAAGTAGCTGTATAAAAATATATCAATATGTTCACTGCGCAGACTTTATTCTAAAAATATTTGTAAAAGTAATTTATAGCACATGAAAATTTTCTTATAAAATATATTATACAAGTTATTCTATATAAATAAGTATATAATATTAGTTTTTAATTTAAAAAGTCCGCCTATCTAAAAATATTATTTCTATCTTTTGGCCGAAAAAAAAATTATTTATTTTGGCAATTATATTATAATGTTATATAATAAAGAGTGTATATATAAATTATAAGTATATTACCCACTATAAAATACTGTAGCCGCTTAAATGGCAGATGAATTTAAAAGCATTTCATCACTGCTAATAATAGGTAAGTAAATATTAAATAGACACAGACGAACCGGCCAAATATAAAATAAAATTAGATTTTATGTAGTATTTAATTTGTATGATTAAGCTTTTATATAATATAAATAAAATGAGGTATTTTAAAAACAATCGGTTTAATTGATCTATTGTGTAAAATTAGGTACGTTATTAGTTTCATTTTGAAAGATATACCTACTCTACTGTGCGAGGGGGAAGTTATTATTATATATGCATAAACTTATAGTATAAGTTGATACTGGATATGATTATAAATTATGCGTAAGTATGGACATTTAAAACCAATGTTGATTTCCATATAAGTTGATTCAAGCTAATAAATTATAGTACCTACTTTAAAAAGATGGAGTTTTATGTTATATAATATGGAGGAGATAGTGGATAAGTAGGTTAGATACTATATTATATGTATATTTGATGTATGAGTACATTCGAGTATATGTATACACGAGAACAGTCCTATGGAGAAAAATGAATGTGAAGATGATAGGTGTAATGCAAATGTGAATAATTGTATATGGACATTTTAATTGTAATAATTATGACTTTATTATACGTAATTGATATAAGTGAACAAGTGTCGTTTGATTCAAAATGCAAATTCGGTTAATAAGGTGTGGAAATATAATATATAATATAATCTCCACGAATAAAATTTTATCGTAGGTAATCTGGAGCTGGACATACAAAGGTATAAACTATTGTACGTATACCACACGCTACTATGCTCACAATGACACGGAATTTCCTTATGACGTGTTTTCAATAGCCAGACCCTTGAGCGATGAATTTTACGTATTTTATTCGATTTTATGGTAGGTATTACATTATTCTTTCATTTTATAATACATTTTATTATATAAATCCACATACCTACCTTTGTCTGCTTTTTAAAGTTCTCGACGTTCTCAACGTATAAATGTAGAGTAAAATATGATAAATTAGAAATGGTAATAATGGGATCGTGAGTTCAATAAATTGTCACGATTTTGAATATCTATACTGTATTGTTTTAAATACTTGACATAACAATATCTGGCTCTACAGAAATATATATATATATATATATATATTATTTATATATAGATTTCGGAGAGTCGTCACAGACATTTCGTATAATCCAAGTAACGATTTCATGTGGCTTCATTTTCTGCAAAGGGTGGTCAGCACACTTTTACAACGATATTAGGAAAAAAGTACCAGGAAAAAAAGTACTCGGAAAAAATGTACCGGGGGAAAAAAATATCTTAATGCATATAAGCAACAAAATACATAAAATCAAAACTATATTTAAGTTTTATAAATTAAAATAATTTTTATATATTATATTATGTATATATATATATATATCTACGTGTCAAAATGTGTTAAATTATAAAAAAAAATTATTTAAAACTACTAAAAAATTTAAAAAATAATTGAACGATCGTTTTCTTATGTTATTTCCGATATTGAACAAAAACTCATGCAATGTTATTTTATTTTTGTTTAATCGATCGCACAATGTTTTCAATCGACATTGCATTTTTTTCATAGGTTTTTTTTTTTTACTTGCTTGTTCTCCAGTATCACTGATAGCTAATTGTGTCCAATCTGTTTCAACCTCTTGTCTCATCATGCGTATAAATTTCCATATCGTTGGATGTTTTTGACCGACAAGATGTGAAAATCGGTTGTTCCAACCTTCACAGACGTTGTTTGTCCTTTGTTCATCATTTAACGTTGTCTCATGAACATTTCGCATATTGGGTGGAAAATGAGATGGTATACGACGTCATTGCCTTATACTACGTCCACTTGGTCTATAAGTACCTATAATAATTAAAGATTAGTTAGATATATATTGTCAATAAATTATTTAATTTAAAAGTATTTATTTCCATTACCTTAATTAACATAATTCGCACTAAAATATTCAACAATATTTTCTGCACCAATTGCAATGTCCATTTTCAGCATATCCATTGCTTCTTGCACCAAATGCAAAGGCACAAATACTAAACCATCGAGTATTGTACAAAAATGGTTAAAATGTTCATCTTCGCAATATTTTGATTCAAGACCAAGTTGTTGAATTTTACGATGTGTGTTTTGGCACAAGTGATAGAAACAACCTCGCATTATTACATGGTTACCATAGCTCCAATTTCGAAATCTATATTAATGTAAAGTGCGTCCGGGTATACTTTACGAGCTTCACATTCTTTTAATATTATGTTAAACATTTCTTCGTACGTAAATTGTATTTTTGTCTGTAAAAACAATACACGACTGATTCAAAAGTATCATTTTTTTTAACTCTCATAATATACGGTTGCGTAAATAATTAGGAGCTAAACCAAAATTTCCATCATCATACCAAGTTTTTGCATCAGCTAGTAATTGTAAACAATCATCAGTTGCAAATATAATTATTCTTTCCGAACTATCTGGTCCATTATCAGATAATAAAAACCATTTGTCTTGATGTAAATTCCACTCTCCTAAAATTAAACAATATTTGTATCATAAAAATTATATTTATAAAAATTAATATTAATATTAAAACGCATAGGTACAGTAAAAAAACAAAAATGTAAAATCGGCATGGGCACTAATCATAATTTGTAAAAATAATTTAAACAATATTAGTACATTTAACTTCAATTTTTAATTCTTTGAGATTATTTTCAACACCTGGGTCATTTCCACGTCTTTAATTTCTACTCGATCTTTTCATCGTATATTCTTTTGGCGTATTCATGAGTATATGTTTTGGTAAATTATATACAGCTTCGGAAAATATTTGGCTTGGTATATTTCCATATACTTTTGATCGTTCTTTTATTTCATATACAATTTTTTCTGCTTTATTGAGGATACATCAGATAAATGTACATGTTTGTTTGTAATTTTTGGATCATTGTACTCAAAAGTAGTAGGTTAATATAGCAAGTAAACTATACTTTGAACATTTCCAACGAATATAAAATGTACACGTTTTAAGTTTAGTAGGTATATGTGAAACCATCCAACAATATTTTTTCATTATTATTAGAAGTTTTTACGATTTCCATGATATTTGAATATTCTTACACGTGCACACTACGCATACACTATTGCATAAACTACAAGTCTACAAATTATATAAATATATAAATACGAAAAGTCCGATGATAATCACGAACAATAATCGTAAATAATAGTCACGGCCGATAATTTTGACTGATACTAAACTATAGTGGTATCCATAAATTTGTCAATCAAATACAATTTATCAGTTTTGATATAGGTATCAATCGAAAACATGGATAATAAAGTTTATAACAGTCCTAAAAAAACACTGTATGTAAATAAAAAATGAAAATTTTGATTTTATTTCTTTTTAATTCTCTTTCGAAAAAAAAAAAATATATTGTTTAAAAATTATATATCAAAATCATTTAAATTTATAAAATGAAATATTGTTTTTATTTGATGTGTTTTGTTGTTTACGCATTATATATGCATTTGGATACTTTTTTCCCGGATACCTTTACAAAATACCCACCACCTATTAAATGTACCCAAACGATTGTTGTAATCAATTTCGTTACCTACTTAAATAACGTGCATAATAGATAGTCTTATAGTTTATCAACAAAATATTGGAATAATATTAGTCTGCCAACCACCATCTATTATTATAGGGGTGTCGACTGTCACCCCTGGACCCCTCCGTGTGCGCCACTGGCTTTGGCTTAAAGTCATGCAAATATAATCACAAAACTTGGATTGTAACGTTCACTACGAGATATTGAAACTTTACACGAATACATAAAACAAATGTTCTAGAAGTAATATGAGATATATAAATAAATGTATATAAAACAGTTTATGGTGTACGAACAACATAGGCAATCAATTTACCAATAACGCACAGAGGAATGATAGGATATGAAGGCGCAGATCCGTATTATTATATTACTGTAGGGTCAAACACGTATCCGAAATGGCCAAAAGGTATGGTAGTCTCATATTTATGATCAGTCGAGTGTAGTATACCCCTCTTACATTTATACACTGTCCGTAAACGTTGTTGGCGACATAATGTTAGGTGATGTGAGTGTTGCATATGATGACGAAAAGAAGGCAAGGCCTTTTATAACCCCGACATGGGCGACGGTGTACCTACTCCCTCAATGTTGGTCAGTGTGTCATAGAGAGGAGATTCTTTGAGCTGCTCGTATAATCAGTTGATTAAACACGTGTTTGTAGACACGTGACGTATAATATGAAATTATTTTATATGGGCATGAATCAACTGTGCTGGTCTCTGATTAGACGCTTTTATTATTTTTATGTGCATCGCAGTAAATTTGACCTTGCCTGATATATTTATTCAGTGAAATTGCGATACAACAATTTATGTATTACATATTATATCCGCCCTACTTGGAAAAATGTCACGACATTCCTTTAACAAATCCAGAGCGAAATATAATTTGCATTTGTATGCACATACAAATATGTAAGTACAATCAATATGTGTTATATGATATATTTATATAGGTACCTACTCGTAATATTGAAAATCGTTAATTTATGTAGGTATATAATATAAAGTAATAGTATAATAAAGAATATATTATTTGATTAAAATATGATCAGTATAATATGTATATAATATAAGATGTGATTAATATAGGATAATATTATAATGTATATACTTATAAGGATTATGCTTGTTTATTGTTATATACACTGTCGTAATAGGTGATTGAGTTTGATTGAAGGTTTACTGTAACCAACGTCCTGTAATGTATTAAATGTAACAGGTAGGTACCTACCTACTTCTCTCATATAAAAATTATAAGACAAAGAACTTGATTATGTACAATACACAAACACGAGTATATCACATTAATGATTAAGACAATAGGCGTTATTTTCACATAAAACAATTGCTACATGTACAACCATGTTATGTTTAATAAAATTACTCTTACCAGTACGATTTCCTTACAAATAGGTGAGGATAACGGACGAGGTTGTATGCGACATAAGCTTGGGCATATTTTTTCTCCATCAGCTCTCGTGAGTAAATTGCTCTGCTTTTTAGCACTCGTGACTGGTTGAGGAGGAGATCGGTTTTTCTTGGTTTCCTTTTGGGTAAATTTCACATACATTTCGAGTTGGCCTTACAACCTTAATTTTTCACGTACATTGAGCCCTTCTTTTTCACATTCACTATACTCCTATTTGTGTATTGTAAGTAATTATTTTATTTGTGCGTCCTCACATTCAAATTTATTTAATTTATTTCAATTATACCTATTATTTATTTCAAACGTTCAATCATTAAATATCATATTTTATTTAACCGAATAACTTCAGTGCTTTGGTAATTTTGATACACCGTAGTTCACAGAGACTTGACTTGATTACAGATCACCTGTACATTGGTTCTATTTTTGAATTAGAGGAACCAATTAAGGGACACATATTTCTGTAGTAATATCGAAAAGTATATTTTGTGTAGGTAGGTAGTAATATTTATCGTAATCATAACTTTCTTTTTATATCTTAAATCCTTGTCATATTACATTATACAGGATTTTAGTGTTTAACAAGTACCTATCTTGAATTTTACACCAAGGTAAGTAACAATTTCAAATTAACCGTTAGACACCCTTAGATATTCACACATAATCTTTAAGTAATATAATAAAAGTAAATGATTAGTCACACTCAATAATAATATTCATTATTTATACTATTATAACTTGTCCATATCTTATCTTATTAAATTACCAAATTAATTTCTTTGTTTATACAATGTTTACCATTTTTATATATTTTATTTTATAACATTAACATTTTTTATTTTCATAATATTACAATCCAATGTTTGTTTTTCGAAATCGGGAATAAAAAGAGCTATTTTTTTTTTTATAGGTGGATAGGTTTCATCCATTGTTTCACCCCTTCTATGCCGGTTTTAAGACATTTTTCAATTATTGAGGTATGATAAAACTTGGCAATCCGATACTTGGCTATTGATTATTTTTGAGTATTGGTCCGAATACCATGATTGGTCTTCATCATCGGAGTTTTGATTATTCCTATTTTTGAAATTTTAAAGATGTTGAAAGATGTGAGAAAGAAAGAGCGGAATGTTGTCGCGATTTTGTCCAGACACAGAATAGTTTTATTTTCGAGAATGTAAGCATTTAGCATTTTTATAATGTAATCTTCTAAAATATATTCTTAATACTTGTGTATTCGATATACTTTGTATATTTAATTTTTATATACTGATTTGGAAATTGGTATTGTCATCATTGTGTAGTTTCCTGTGCCTTTGGATTTTGTTCGGTGATATGCATTGAGATAATTCGTTTTTGTGTGTTAAGTGAAGATTAATTTGAATGATGTTTTTTGTTTTTACATTGTTCCTTATAGATTTCTTGTGTTTTTGTTTATTTTCGTCTGATTATTTTAGGAATTTTATGTACGTGTGTTGAGATTTTACTGTATCGGATTTTGTATAGTATAGACATATTAATAATATTATTAGTAGGATGTAAAAAAATTATATGTGTTTATGAATGTATGATATTGGTATATCATTTAAAATGTGATGTGTTAACAATTGTTCGTGTACTTTGTTTAATTCTAATAAAATATTGTATGAAAATGGTATTCAATCTACAATCATATTTTTATTAGCATTGTCAGGAGTAAAAAGGTTTTATAGCATATAGTTATTCAATATCAAAACTACAACGGCACTTCGTTCAATGTTCTACGAATAAATCAATACAAATGGACAAATGGACAACAATGAACTTTAGTACATTTTTTTTCTCGCTAAAGAATCGTTTATAATAATTGTTCTGTCACCAAGGTAAAAAAATACCACAAATATTCCACATGGTCAAACCATACATATGGACTTTTGATATATAAAAGTCCAAAATGGCTAATGATTTCTGACATTTATAATTATATACAAGGCATTAAGAAAAATTAAATACTTCTTATTCAGCTAATAAATTGTAAAAAGATGGTTCATTTCTTTTGGAAAATTTTATAGATATCAAGACTTCTAGGAATATATATAATTAGGAAAGCACTGCAGGAACTCTAAACACTGGACTTAATTTATCCATTTTGTACCAAACCTTTGATTGGAGCTTGAAACTTTTAGCAGTCATATTTTCGAATTTAATGCAATATGTCATGCACAATGCTATCATAATAAACAATTTAGCAAGGAAGTGAAATATTCAACTCAACAGGGATAGAGATTGATAAAATTCCCCCCCCCCAAAAAAAAAATACACCACGATATAATCCAAACATTAAAAGATCTACACTGTAGAGAGCAATTATATCAACTATATTAACTAAAAATACAATCGACAATGCTAATATCAACTTTTATTACTGTATTTAAAATATATCAATACCATAATATACAACATTATTCTAAATTAATATAAATCTTAAATGTTTTATAATGACATATAATTAAATTATAATTATATAATTGCATCATATTGTATTATGTATGTAGGTATATTGTAATCTACTATATTTCATTGTAAAACTGGAAAATTACTGTTTATAAAAATATACGGTTTTTTGTTTAAAAATGTTATTTTAAAAGTATTCTGAATACTGTATTCGGAATACTACCCTGCAAGTCATGCATTCGAATGTTATTAATATTTAAAATATTTCGTAGTTCCATGAATATATAAAAACATTTTCTGGTTCTAGTATTAAAATTTCAATATGAAATAGAAAATCATTTAAAATGTTCGTCAAATATTGCACCTAAGTATTTGGTAGAATGTACATTTATTTAATAATAAACTTTAATACATTTTTAAGTGAATTTATATTAGATAGAGGAAATGAGATAAACACGGATTTATTATTATTTAACGATAAACTATTTTTTTAATACTATTCATTCACTATTGGCAAACCTAAATTCATTTTTGTCTTTATCTCACTCCAATTAGGTATGGCTTTCGAAAAATAATATAGTATATATTGTATATATCATCTGCAAAAACAGACTAATATTTCCATTTATATCCAACGCCAGTAGGTAACTCATTTTAAGTTAAAAGTTTTCAAAAATGTTTACTATATCATTGTATATACCTTTAGTGTGATAAAATAGTATGTTAGAACTTAAAAGTATACTGACTTTGTCAATTGTGTTTTTAAACATTGTTTAATTGTATACAGATAACCTGATAACAGTGGTAACATATTAATAAATTACATGAATTAATTGTATTTAACATATGGAGTAAGTATCTATATATTTTTGTGATTAAAGGACTAAAGAAGTGGCAAATTTAACTTCTCCGTAGGTGCCTGTACACTCCCCTGACCCTGAATTTATTTATTTCATATATTATATGTATATAGTTTGTATGTACAGTTTCTGCGATAGCTGCACCTTTCACCTAAATTCGATTTGCAAAATATTATTTTTAAAAGAAAAAAATGGAATGGTACCTACTATTATAACTGTATTTACTGTATAGGAGAGTTACCTATTGAGTAAGAATAATTATAATATTTTGACCTCAATGCATAACCTTCAATGTAAATTTTATCAACAATGTAATTTTAACACATCATATACTTACTACTATAATATAAAAAAGTAGGTACCTACTTCGATATAAAGCGAGCTTATTATATATGGATATTATATACACCACAATTCACAGTAGGTATAATATGAAAAATATTCGTTAAATCAGCACTGGTTACCTTTTATAGCAGTAGTTTTTAAATTGTATATCGAATAAAAGTAGACATCTGACAGTCATATAATTGAATATAATTGTCATAAAAATGAAGAAATAAAAGTGAGGAGCATTGATCAACACTGCATATATTTTATATACTAAATATTTACTCAAATACCTACAATATATTTATTTGGTATTTATAATATTTTACATAGTAGCGTTTCATAACTATAGGGTCACGATAATTTTGAATGAAAGGCTAAAAAATTAAAACGTTGAAATAATATTTTAATTTTAGACTACTTGTATGAAATAATTTTAAAAATAATTAATGAAACATTTTTGGTAAATTTTTTTTTTTTTGATAAACAAGTATAAAGTTCATAATTTTAGACGTTCAAAAGTATTTCGAAGCTTTATATAATTAATATACTTTATCGGTTTTGAAAAGTTGTTGATCCTCATTTTTCTTGATATCAATTATCAATATTGTGAACTTCACGAGGTACTTATTACTATTACCTATTAGGTACTCGTGTAATTGTGTCTTGTACCCAGTGCGGATTAGTCGTATCTACAAATGAATCGGTATAATTATTCGTGTATCTATTAATAATTAATAATTTTAATTAATTAATAAACATTTCTTAAGAATGAGCAAACAAATATCATTATCATATTTTTTCAAAAAAACCTGTGGTAGTTGAAAATATTGAAAAAGAAATAACGGAGACAAATTCAAATGCTCAAGAAATAAGGCTGGTATACACTTCACCGTGTCGTGTTTTATTGTATAAAATACTACTATGTTCAAATTGGTTGAACCATATGGTTACATTATGGTATACCAAATGGTTTGACATATTTTTTCTCATGCTACCAGAGTTACCAAATGTTACGGCATAGTTGAATATATTCAACTTTTTCACCGTGTGGTTACTGATTTTGATAATATTATTGCTAGCCGCTGATACCACAGAAAAAATAAAGATTCGAAAGACGATTGTCAAAAAACGAAAGATGATTAAAATATTAAATTATTTTCCACCATTTAATGATATTCGTTTAAACAATATGTGGATTCTTAACCCATTTTTACTTTGTGAAAAACAAATTATATTCATTAAATGAGAGCCAACCAATAGAACTATCAGATAAATTATTGAAACAATCTTTCAAAACTAAAAATTTGAGCCAATTTTGGATATATATACGCAAAGAGTATTCTTGTCTTTATGAAGAAGCATTAAAAAAATTAGTTCTTTTTGCAACAAGTTATTTATACGAATCCGGATTTTCAACATTAACAACCATTAAAACCAAATCTAGAAATAAACTTTATGTTGAACTCACAATGCGTGTTTCACTTACAAAATCCATAGAAGTGAGAGTTGATTTGTTTGTAAAAAAACACCATGATCTAGGAAGTAATTAAATTTTTATTTTTATTTCATTTAAATATACAATTATATTATTATTAAGGTAAAAATGAATTGTTCATTTTTAAATTAATCAATTTTGTAATTAATATTGTGTCATGTTATTAATATGATTAATATGAAAAAAAAAATTAAGAGTTGGTAATATTTTTTTTTAATTACGGTAATTGAAAATAGTAAGATGGTGAGGGAGGATGGATAGTCTCTTTTGAACAATATTTTCAAAAAAGTCGTATGAAAAATTGAGTAAATATCTTGGATCACCAACACACAATGAGAACCGCTAGTATATAGGTATATTTCGAGTGAGATTTTATGATTTTTATGATTAAAACTGCACTTTTCTCGACAAGTAGGATACTAATGGAGAATATATTAAACATGAAAGCAATGATAAATCATAATCAAATTAATAAAATTTCCATTAAAAAACATTTTGAAAAAAATAAAAACGTACATATAATAGTTAATACGTGCTCTGTAAATAATTCAAATCTTTAGACCCTTTTTTCCCTGAAGTTTGAGTAAGCGTATTATACCAAAATAATAAATGTTATCGAAAAATTGGAAATGACAATGCAAAAAAAATGTTCACTACTGATTTTCGAGGTTCTTAAATAGGTATAGATAGAGTGACATACATTTAACATTAAATAACATTTTTAGATCTTAAAATCTAAAATTACGTTATTACATCATTATGAATTACGTTATACTTAAGAATCATTATTTTCGGAACTATACATACAAAGTAATAACAAAAATCGATTTGGACGGAATCATGCTTTTACCATTTTTACGATATTTTTCAGTAATTTTTCCTTAAGTACTTAGTAGTACCAACTAGTTAACACTTTCTATCGGAAAATGGGTAAGCATGTAATGACTGAATGAAGTTTTCGGTCAAAAAGTTGTACGCAGAAAAATAAAAAATAAACTTTGTAAAACCAATAGGTTCTTTGAATCTTAGATAAATACAATAAATCTATATATCTAATATAAGAACCTATACAGTTATATTTAATAAAACAACTTTCGAGTTTTCAAAGTGTTAATCTTTAGGAAAATCCAAATACACAACATTATATGGTGAATCACATACCTAACTCAGATAATTGCTTAGTTAGAAAGTCTTTGAAACAAGATTTGCGTTTAATTAACAATGACAAAGATCAATAAAAATAAGTATAGAATTATAGCCTATAGGTATAGTTTTTGATTAAAACACAGGTTATTATTATACGCAATCAAAAATATTTTTAGATTTAAAGTTCAATTAATAAAAAGTATTAACTTAATAAAATTATAGTTAAAAAGATTTTTAATGTGTTGATGACTTATTTTTTAAAAAATATTGTCACCCTAATTTAGAAGGGGAAAAATTATGTTTTGCCTAAAAAACATATTTTTTGATTGAGTTGGCCCTGGGTATGACGTGCTTTTATTTGTATCTACAAGAAGTAGATACCTACTAATACATTTATATGTATTTTATTTTATTAATCTAATCGCTATTGTTATTAAGTTTTTATCATTATAGTATCTTATTAATTGTTTTATAATAATAATTATTATTTATTTATCCAAGAATACAATTAAATTGTGATTGCTATTTTATACAATGATTTTGGCTCTAATAATATGATATAATACAATTTCTATTATTATAAGCATTTTCTCTAAAGTTTAAGATACAAAATAAATAAACAGAATTGTATTATAAATTTAATTTTGCTTGTCGAGTATCTTATTATATTCATATATTATAATAGGAATAGCTTATATTAACTTATTTAATGTTCATCACCGGCTACTATTAAAATATGAAAATATAGGTATGTAGGTACCTATATGTATAACGCAATATCTAATATTATTATTATTTAATAACAAATTTCGTAAATCTTAATGACCTAGTTGTTATTTAATAATTATTTATTTCACTAAAATAATGACTGATATAATATGACATATTACATGTACCTACTCAATTGATTTAGTAATTCATAATTTAAACATGGTAATGTCATAATTATATATATATATATGATTTATAAATTAGAATACAAATCATAAATAAGATAAAAAAATTATCCAATTGTTATATAGTATATAGTATAATTGTTAAAATGAAATCATTTTTTATAAAATAATTAGTAAGAATCGGCCAGAATAGTTCACGTGTTCTTATATTATATCTACTTAATTACACTGAATGGTTGAAAATTAGTTAGATTACACTATAATAGCAATACATTTTAAATATTGTTTAAAAAACATTTATCAGTTACTACTAATTCAATATTAAGATTTATTTTGAATGAGCCTTATCAATATTATGTAAAAGACTTATATTATATTTTAAACATATAGATTGTAATAGTATAATATTTTAAAATGTATTTTTAATATTAATTTTAAAATACATTCATACAAACTCATAAATATTGTACTCGGCACAAATGTAATATTAACCTGAATATGCCTATATCGTATAAAACCTTTGGTTTAAGAAGTTGTATAAACTATGTATAAAATTAAATATAAATTTAAGTCTGCAGTAAATTTTCGTTTTTCAAGTTTTTTAAATCTCTTAATTTGAATGATATTAGTATTAATGTATAATTCTATACACATAATTAATTTGATAAGATAACTATTAGGTACCTATATATCATGCACTTATTTTAGGTAAGTACCTATAATACTTGTTAAACTGTTTTATTTTGTTCAATAAATGAACTTCTTTACCCTATTACAAACTTTGACTATTTGGATTAGAATTGTCAAAAGAGTTATAATGTGTTGAATTTTATATTTATATATACTGCAGTACGGTTCTTAGACAACAATAAAGATTATTATTATTATTATTATAAAGAACAGATATAGATAGAAATTTTCAAAAGGGCTGTAAAGAATACATTTAAAAAGTATTTAGAGTATTACTCATATACTTATTTATCCAATATATTTAAATAAATACTTAAATACATTAAAAAAGTATTTGAAATAATTTTCAAATACTTGAAAAAAATGTATATTTTATTCATAATTTAAGTAATACCTATATATAACAATATATGATGATTATACATAATATTTACTGACATATTTTGAACAAATTATCTTTTTTAAATGTATTATTAATATAATTATATTACCAAATTACTATTACATTTCAAAAACCCTATTTGTTCAACATTTTTGTCAGTTTGCAGATTGCTGTTCAATCATGTTTATAATCACACTATAATCATGTCATGATTTAAAACATTAATCTATTAAATAAATCATATAGCTTATCTAATTTTATAATATAATATGCCCATACATTTTTTTTTTCGTGATGTAACATTTTGATTTTTAATAAAACAATATAACATACATTTTTCAAGTAGCCATTTACTTCTAAAAATCAGATCCCGTTTTCCGATATTAGCCATTAACCATAATATACGTACATAGGTACCTTGTATATAATGTTAAATGGTCAATAGAGGAAATTAGAATCTGAATTTTGGAAATAAATGTCTAAAATGCATCTCCCTAATTTTAGAGGTCGATAAAAAATATATCACACAAGTTAGGTATATAGGTATTCAAAATTTGTTTTTACTAAATTAAAATTCATTAAATAATACCTATATATTAAAATATATACACATAACTATAATATATAGTTTTATTTTCGGATGATCTTAAAATGACGTCACAAATGGTGTCCTTCATTACTAAAATGAACTTTTTGTTGTCCCCTGAAGATTTAGCAAATACCATGGTAACATTGACAACCTACAGCCAGCACATTCGACGAATCTTACTACCGTGAAGTTTTTGAAATTTTAATATACATATAGGTACCTCAGGCCTCAAAACCATAATCTTCAAACACACGCTATATAATATACACGAAATATATTATACTCTGTATATTATATTCCTTTATAAAATATTATGTACTTTAAAAAATTACCCTGCCAATAAAAAAAAAAAAAAAAATAGAAAAAATCAACAAATATATTAAATTACAAACCTTGATATTGTGTTAAAACAAATTGAGATATAGTAAACAGACATTATTATTTCATATAAATATTATATTTAAATTGTCTTGCATTATATACCTACTTACCTATATCTAATATTATGTAGTATCAAAGACAATTCTTTAAAATGTGTAAATTGTGTATATATATGTACCTAATTAATAAGAACAAGAAAAAAAATGATGTTATTTATTTTTGAGATGATAAAATATTATACCGATTTCTAAATACAGATACGGTTAAAATATTTTATGTCGACCGAAATTATAAATATATATATCGCCAAATATTAATTATCAACAACGAAAAATAATATTAATTTTAAGTACTATATATTTTTAATTGACAAAAAATATATTGATTCAAATAAAAACAGCGTATTACCTACCTAGATATACCTATCTAGATGTTTTTTAATTTTTAAATTATTTAATTCATGCATATATATTTTATTAATTTGTGTACATAAACTTCCTGTATTACTTGCATTACCTACTATATAGTGATATAATATAAACACACAATAGTATTACGTTTAATATTAACGTTTACGTTTATGTTTAGCTTTCTCATTTAAAAAATTGTCAATCGTGTGTACATAACTGATAACATCATCATTTATTAATGTTTAAATTTTATCAAACTGAATATATATGTATATATATATAATTATTATAATAATCGTAATAATTAAATTTTTATATGATTATTATTGATAAAAATTATTCGTTTTCAAGGTCAATTTCGACAGAAAACCATTAAACTGTATATTTAAAATTAAAAAATTAATTGATTCACAAAATTGATATACAGTGTTTAATAAACATACGTATACCTACTTAAAATTATTATAAATTCATGGATTGCAAATGATTTCAATGATATTTAAATTATCTATATTAAATACTGTAAATTTATGCTGTTTATTTAACATACATTTACCTATATATTATTAGAATAAAATATATTTTTAATAACTAAATACTAAATACCTAAATAAAATGTATTATATTTATATAACATTATTGATAACATCGTGACTCATGAGGTATATTTGATACCTTACAAAATCATTTTTCAATATATTGATTTTTTTTAAGAGTTAGTTTTACTTGTTTTAAGAAATCAAAAAAATGTATATCGTTACAAATGATAAAATGTGTAAAAATTACTATGCGAGGCAATTGATAATACTCGTATTATTCCTTAATTTTTTTTTTTTTTTTGTTTCATCTTTCTACAATATTTTTGAGTTAATAAAATTAAGAAATACTAATAACTTACAAATAAATTAAAAACAACTATAATAAAAAATGATACTGACATGAAACTACTTATGTTCTCTGAATTACTTTTAAAATGTATATAAACATGATTTTTTGAAATTTCCTAAATAAAACCCCTTAAAGATGAGTACGCTGACATCCTAATGTACATATACATGTTTACCGTACTATAATATTGTATGATGTACAATGTACATTGTACATGAGAGGACGTCGCACACCCCATTTTTAAGGGGTTCTGTATAGGCAATTTTTTAGATATTTTAAGAAAAAGAAAAATCCAACAATCTAAAAATATTTTAATATAATTTAAAAGTAATTAAAAATAGTCCTATATCAGTAATATTTATTATTGTGGTGTAATCACGATATTTTTTTAAAAATGGCTTTTTAAAGAGATTTTAAAGTTATAACACCTATTATAAAATGTTTAGATGACAATATTTCAGAGTTAACCTCATTGGGGTTTTACGATTTTCTAAATATTAAGCTCGTTATCGAAGATAGAAAATACTATTTTTTCCCCATTTATAAGATACTGTAACTTTTTTTAAACATATTATTCGAAAAAACGCCGATGAAGTTATCTCCAAAATATTGTTTTCTATCAATTTTATAATAGGTAATTTAACTCTAAAATAGTTTTAAAATTGCATTTCATTTGTTTTGCGTAAACATGTTTTTACTGTTGAAAATCTTCAGTGCGACGTCCTCTTAAATTAATTCGTATATCATACAAATATTTCTATAATACTTTAAATTATAAAAAGTGATTAGGAATAGGTACGTCGTATATAGTATTAATACTGTAATGGATATAGCTTCAGCAAACTATAAAAATATTACTAAAAAAAATAAAAACTATAAAACGCTCAGAAAAAACAAATCAGTTTTCTCCCGACTAATACGCCGGTAATATTACAATATTTATTTATGGTAGGTAGTAATTTGTATTTTACTAATTTTCAAGACCATTGATGGATTAAAAAAATCTGAGGAATGTCAAAAATATTTAGAAGTTTTTAAGGGGTTCTGTATAGGCAATTACAAGGGATTTTAGGAAAATGAAAATTACATTTTAAAAATATTTTATAAGTAGTCCATATGTAAGTTCCAGATAAGAAGTTGTATGGAAAATCAGTAATTACGTATGAAGCGGAAAGATATGGTTAATATAATCGCCTTGCCTGTAATCAGTTATTAAATTGCCTATACTTAACTCCTTAGAAATAGACCGCTTCTAACCCACTTAGGCAAAAAGTGTTTAATAATTTTGAAAAAGGAAAGCATTATCTACCTAATATATGAATTTTATTGCTCAAATATATAGCTTAATATAAAATATTCATGTTTTAAAATACATTTTTATTTACATATATTATACGAATATATGTAACATATTTAAAAACATGTTCTTCGATGAAACACAGTAAAAGTCATGAATTTCCATTTGGTGTCATAACTATGTTTCCACGAAAATTATGTACTGCGCTGTTCACATAAAATAACACGTACAATTTTTTAATTAAATTTATTGAATTTATTTATTTGTTGATTTGGAATTATTTTATGTTCAGTATCTTTTAATTATTATAAGGAATCGATACTTTGAGAACTCTAACGGACAACGATAAAACATAGTTTATGATTTGATTTTCGTAAATTCTTTAATGATTAATAGCTCAATTTAGTTTAGTCTGTTGTCTAAAATGTCAACACCTATCACAATTTTACAAATTAATACAATTAACTTAATACAATTTTAGTAATTAATCCTATTTGTGATAATGATGATGAAGTTTATTTTTATTTTTCTGTTATCAAATTTTCGAGTAGAAAGAGCCGAAAAAGAGCTTTGGCGTTAGTAAGAGTCTATAATAGTACTCTATATATATAGTATTTATCGATTTTTCCAGTAGTGTCCTTAGGGAAGAAGAAAAGTTTCTTTTATCCGGTGTATGTATATATATATAATATACATACATATACAGTGTATATAGTGTATACATACAAACGTATACTATACATAACTATATCTACAAACAACCTACTATATATACTTATACGGTGTATATTCACATTTTAGATTCAAGCGATTGAAATCGGAAAATATTATCATGTGGTTTATATTTTATTATATTATTTAGCTACTATACAGTGCGATTTCTGAGTTATTTTAATTCAACAAAGTGTATATCTGGCTAAAATGGAATGTTTATTTGGATAATATGGGTATACCTATATATAGCAAATCGAAAAATGTTTATTTTAATATGAATAGTCAAGTGAAGATCGCCTCTTAATATTTAGTTTTTTTTTTTAATAATATATAATAATATAGGTATTATACCTAAGTGTTTTACATACATTTTATAAATTAATACATTTAAGTATTTTTTATTTCATGTATAATAATAATAAAGAATTATTCGATATTTTTAAATAGACAAATCATAATAATATTAATTGTATTATACCGAATAATACAAAATCATGGTTAGTGGCAATATAATATATTTCAATATGGTAATAGAATCAGAATCATTTTTATCGAAAGAAATGATTTATTATTGCTTTCAAATTCAATATATTCAGCTGTATCCTACAGAATGAGCGAAGTGCTTCCACTCAATTCTGATCTGGTTTCCATTTTTAATTGATTTTAAATCAAAAATATAACAATGATGTTACACTGAAAGTAAAAGAATTCGAGATTTTAAATGCATCATATTCTTGTATTACGTCAGTATTTAAATTATCGAAGGGCAAAAGAATGCTAAATTATGACAATATAAATGTCATTTGTTAAAATACAATAAGTTCATGATTAGATATTATTTTAATTTTTCGTGTTATAAGAAAAATTGGCCGGTGATTTGTTATGGTGCCTGTAAATGTCTACATAAAATACTCCATACTATTTCCGACATTACGATCGATTAGGTTATCCGATTATAATTTTGAAAATGGATTTTAATTTATATTGCCTTTTTGTAACCGTCTTTATATATTTATTATTTTATTTTTGAATAATTAGTCAATTATATAAGAAAAAGGAATACTTTGTCTATCAAAAAGTGTATTTTAAAAATTAATTTTTTAAAATATGAAAATACGGTTACTAAGACCATTTTGTAACATTTCCAAACCTATTTACAGAATTATTACATAGGAATATATTTTGTTTAATCTTGCCGATGGAACCCATACAAATAGTTGAATTACGCATAGAAGTATTCTTGCAGTTTTAGGCGTTTTGAGTAGGCAATTTGGTTACGTAACTATAAACTCCTTTAGTTTCTAATAAGTCACCGTTATATATTACAATTTTTCTAATTTTTCTCGCATTTTTACGCAAATTAGATATACATATACCTTACTAGCTATTATCAGTGTATGCAGCATAAAAATATAGAACTTTAAAACAATAAAAATTCCTTCATTTGAAAGTGATGTCAAAAACTTAAAGAGTAGGTCTAAAAAAATGTATATTCTTCTATACTAAAAAATCTTATTTTTATATAATTAGTAGATAATATAAAGTTCCTAAGAAATGTGCTGTACCTAATATTAGGTACTGCACATTATATTAATTATTATATTATATTATTATTATTATTATTATATTAATACTAGGATACACTGGTATTTGATCCTCACGTTTTGCGTCTTTTTTAGTCGATTGAAAAAAAAAACGGTTCGATCTAGTCCATACAATAACGGACCGTACAGAGTTCTACTGGCTACTCTACCCCTTACTTATTTTTATTGTTATTATAATAATAGTCAATAAAGAAAAGACCTACAAAAGTAAGTAACTTTTGAGCCAAAAAAAAACTAAAGGTAATTCGATAACAATATATTGATAAGAGAAAAATAAATGCATTTTAGGTGCAATTATTTTACGAGTATTTCTTTATGTAATAATTATATAAATATATTATAAAGTATTATTGAACTACTCAAGTATCAAATGGCTGGCCGTAATTAAAACATTGGACTTAGTTTTTAAATTATAGCAACTTTAAATGTGGTACTGAAGAGCGGAAGACCTTCTATAACCGAACTTTTGAGTTTTAGTTTTGTTTGTTTTGAAAATATGTGTGTTTTAGGTGGTTTTGGACATTCATTTTGGTTGCACCTAGATTGGCAGGGTCACATGGTCGCTACGCTTACTCTAATAGTTTAAATCTGATTTACCTATCCTACATACAATTTGATTTGAAAACCACATCAGGTAGATAATGGAGCAAAGTATAAAATATGTTCACATTTACCAATGTATGATAAAAGAATCGATGTGAGACATGGGCGTGCGCAGATTTTAACCAGAGACGCAGTATAGGAAATTAAGCTGCCCATTTTTATACAACTGATAATTTTTAATAGTAATTTTGATGTATAAATTATGGTTCGAAAAATTGACCGAGTGTTTGAGTTTCAAATTTGAAATTACTATAACTCAGTAAATTTTTAGTTTAAGACTATGGTATAGAAATTACTTTTAACTAATTTACCTATTTTAATATGATATAAAAAAAATGAGCGTTCCCATTATAAAAATATTATACTAACAAGTTGTATTGCGTATATAAAAATCTCTAAATGTGCCAAAATTATAAAATATACAAAATAGGAAATGCTTTTTTTATGTCATCTATTACACAAAATGTATTAAAGTGGTTATTTCTATGTAATTATATAAATAACGGGTCTAAAACTTTAAAATGTTAATAGAGTCTGTATATTTTAATAATATATTGATAGAATACAACGTTTACATTTTAGAAAATTACATTTTGAAAATTTTCCTATAATACTGATAATTAGCGATTACTAATTTCAATACATTTTTCGAACTCGTCCCCTTACTACTCATCAAAATTCTGACTGCTTACTGTAAACAATTCTCTTAGTTTTGTACTTCCTATATATCTTATACATATATATATATATATAGGAACATATATCTATATAGGAACTAGGAAACACAATAATATACATACATCATGAAATTTAACTGTAAACCATCAATTTAAGTCCAATATCGATACAATTTAGTATAATCGTTTAAACATTTAAACGTCATTATCAGTGTGTCGTCCTCAACGATACAAAATATGCGTTATTTTACCATAAAAATAGTTTTGAGAGAAAAATATTTTCTCGGATGGTAGTTGTAGTTAAGGGGCCTCCATACCGTTATTTTTTTGGTCAAAACCTACACATTCTAATTCCAATAGTCCAACACGATGCATATATTCCGAACACGATTTTTAAAACGTGTATAGATTTTTGATTGTTTGCTTGAGAGCAAACAAAAACAATTTTTAAAAAGTGATCATACCTTCGTAACTTTTATAGAAAATTCGAATATTTTTTCAAAATTAAAATTGATGTACTCATTGCGACGTTTTAATGGAATTAAAATCGTCTATTTGAGTGAAAAATGTCCATTTTTCGTGGTTATAAAATATAGAAGGGATGACTTGTGCACGCGGGTGCGTGTAATGACTCATTAGGTATATACTTTTGATACGGTTAGTAATACCATTGATTATATACAATCAATGGTAATACTAATGATAACGTACGTCTCGCAACACAAAATCGTACAAATAAAGTATAATAAATTGCCTAAATAATACTCCTTAGAATTTGTACACAATATGGTATACCTTTTTAAATTATGTGCACTTTTTTTTATCAATATTTTAATGACAAATGCATTTAAGTTCAACCACATTTTTATAAAAAAAAGTTAAATGTACTAACAAATCATTTTTGGAATGGAAAAATAATTTCTAAATATTTTGAATGAATTTTAGATTCTGAGCGTAGTGAGGGAGCTATTGGTTTTACAATGATGTTTATTTTTTTATTTTTTATTTTTCTGTAAACCCTTTTTCTACCAGAAGGAGTGCTCCGATCTTTACAAGCTTACCCGGTTTCCGATAGCAAATTTCATCTAGTTGGTACTTTAAAGAGGTCATTTTTCAATTTTCTCAATAGTTTTTTAATGCGTAAGGAAAAACTACGAAAAAATTAGGTAAAAACGGCAAATATACGGTTTCGTCAAATCGGGAATTTTC
>JAIPRL010002836.1:0-53889 GCA_025469235.1 Pemphigus obesinymphae | reverse complement strand
AGGCAAATCTTCTATTCCTTTCCAAACTCTTATCTAATCAAATTGATTCCCCTTCTCTACTCTCAGTTATAAACTTCCGTATCCCTTCACATCACACTCGATCTTGTGCTCCCTTTCAGATTCCTCACTTAACATCCAATTTTCTTTTAAATGCCCCCATGGTACGCCTTCCTCGCTCTGCAAATATCGATCCTAATTTTTCACTATTTTATTAATTGTATATTAGCCATTTCTATGTATATAATATTTTAAATTTATTTCCTCCTTTTATTGTCAGCATTATATACCGTATCATTTTAATTTCTATTGTTATTAAATATTGTTAAATTGGACATTGTCCGTCATGATAATAAAATAAAATAAATAAATAAAATAAATAAAAATTAAAGTGATTAATTTAGCAGAAGATTAAACACTTTATATTTTTACGTCCGTAATAAAAGATACAAACGATAATAACGTTTAAACGTAAGAACATTCCTTGCTGTGCTCCACAGTAAAATATTAGATTATAAACGTAACATTGTAGTAAAGGGAATCAAAATCGCTTACACAAGTACCAGCATGGGTGACAAATTAAGTAGGATTATTATTGTGTAATTTGTGTATAATATCTCTGACCAAATAATAATGGTTTGAGATTTTAACAAGAAATGATGTCTATTTTAAAATGTTTATTTTTTTTTTTTTGGTCGAAATTTTATTATAAACCTATAATGTGATTTGCAATGCATATTAAGAAATATAATTTCTAAATGTAATTTTAGAAAAATATGATTGATATTAACTTTTTAATATATCAATAATAGGTACTAATTTTTATTTTTATCAAAAAAAATAAAAAATAAAAATATATATATATGATATCTTATCGATTTTAATTTAAAAGCAAAAACAAAGTATAGTCAATTATTATAGTTTGAACAATTTTAACCAAAATAACCGAGATACCAACTATTATATATTGTACCTACATTACTTATATATATTATAGTTACATACTTATATAAATTATATATAATAATTCACAAATTTCTTTTACCTGATAAATAATCATAATACAATGTGCGTATATTATCTAATTATAATATTATTAGTTATTATTAGTTTAAAATGCCATTGAAAATGGATAAGATAGAACAATCGTATTTTAGAATGTCAAAAATCGAAAATTTGATTAATTTGAATAACAAAATTTTTAACTGCAATCTTAAAATTCTGTGATTCATACATGATAACATATAATAATATAAAGATTAGGTTTTGTTGATAATTAGATTGTTTATTGATATAGTTATTATTAAAATGTCTATTTCTTGTTATTCATTTTTTTGAAAATTCAAGGACATCAGATTTACTTTGCACTTTTATAGAAATATGAGTACATAATTCCTATCTAATATTAGAGAATGTGTCAATTACTGTACTTTATGGATATTGTTTATTTATTATAATTATTTTTCTTGAAATTCTTGGAAGCATAAATAATAATTTTATTTATATTGGATTAAGTATCAACATAATCATATAACATTATGGTTATCATAATTTTTAAATTCTTAAGTGAAGTTATTTTAATTATTTAATGTGACTGTGTAAAATATAACACTTCTCAAACTCATGATAAGAAATGATATCATATAAATTATATGATTTAAAAGACACAATAACTGTTTAAAATTAATTAATATTTAGAAAAAGAGAGAAAGAGCATTCAAATTGACATTCATTTTTGAATGAATTATAAATATTTTTAGAGGCTTTATGAAGTTATTTCTGTTTTATATTTCAAATCTAAAATGTAATATATGTATAAAATCCATTAATATACCCAATATAAAATAATTAGTATTTTATTTTACCGATTTATCAAACATATTTTTACTGAGAATTCTCGCTTGAAGTAAAAATGTCGACCGTATCTATAGTTCACATTTAAGGAAAATCTAAAAAAATATCCTCGTGTATATAATCATCGATGGGTCTACTTACACATTTAATATTGGTAAGCATATAGCCAAGTTTTTATTCGGAGAAAGTTAAAGTCAATTTTTGAAATATATTCAAAGCTATTACTACAAACAAGAACAAAATATATGCAGTATTATTTTGAGTTTTATTGTTATTAGTAAATCAAAAATGTAATATGTATAAAAATATACATAAATTTAAAAAAATATATCAATTATGTTTAAAATTTACCAAAAATAATTGTAAAAATCGAAAATCTTATCTTATTATTATAATGTCTTATTATATCGCGTTTATTTGCGTCTACGTAATTTCGTACAAACTCCGCCATTTAAAGATTAAAAATAGATAAATATAAGTACGAATATAAGTAGACAAAAAAAATCATTTATATCCTACTGTACTTTAAACAAAATGTCTCAAAAATATTACATATAATATGACAATTAACATTTAATTAGAAAACAAAAATTATTTAAAATATTCAATATAATACATTCATAGATTGATTCAATAAGTATTATTTATATATGTATATTTCTTAATTATAGTTTGTTGAAAATGTGATATATATTTTCTTTTATTTACAAAAATTCTCTTTTTAACGATTAATACCTATTTTGTTTTCATTTGATTCCATTTATGATGGAGATGTTGTATTTGGTTTTTCTTGTGAGCGTCCGTAATTACATCGCCAGTCATACTGTCATCACCCAGTCAGCAATAATACTGGCCGGTGATGGAATGTGCATATACTACTGATGATTCAGTTTTTTTTTTCTATAACAACATTTTTATATTATCCTAGCGCTAAAATTAACTTTAGTTTTTAATTTAAAAATAAAATTATAATTAATGAATATCATATTATTTACGTAAGTACAGGATATTAATATTATTCTATAGAATATAAAATATAGTTGTAAATTTATTCTTAAATACCTCTCATTTCTCTTTAACATTTTAAAAATAACAAAATAAAATACTTTTATCACTTGTATATAGGTCTGATATACTCATTATATATATACAAGAAAAATGTAAACATTTATGAAATGAATAGTATTTAGATGTACATATACATTATAAATAAAAAATGATTTATTATTTAAACAAACTGTAATTGAAATTATTAATGTTAACATTAAATGAATGTGAAGTTGAATGTAAGAAAATTATAAATACTGTATACCATGAACTTGAGTTAAAATGTTATTTTATTTATTTAAAAAAAATTTCAATAGTAATTATAAAAAAAATATAATACAATAGAATGGTTCCATTAACCAATATTAAAAAATAATGGTGGCGCCCGGTATATAAATGATAAAATAAATTGATGGGTACCAAAATGTGCGGCTGATAAAATGCATGGATTCCTCAACCATGGTATTAAAAAAATAAGGTGGTCGCATTGTTATACGATAAATAAAATGGGATTTTTTTGTAACTTTAAGTGTTTACATTAAAAATCCCAAAAAGGATTTAGATTGTAATTTCCGATAGACCAAATATTTTGTGTAAGACCACAGCTATGGTGTTTAAATTATTCATTGACAGATTAGGATCCTGCTTCAACGGTTATAATATATGGTTCTTAAAATAAAATTTGTCAAAGTCCCCCCCCACAAAAAAAGGTAAATTTTACGAAACAGCAGTTTTTTAAAAACGTACATTTTGTCAAAAAATATGTTTATATTATTTATAAATTATAATTACAATTTAGTTGAATTTGAAAAATGTTTCATTAACATGCACGAATATACGTTAAACCTGAAAGAAACTGAAATGATTGATTACTTGAAATACAGTAAAGAAATGAGAAAACACAATAAGAAAATCAGCGAAATTCAACGTCAATTTATAATGTACGAGAAACATGTTTTGCTTTAAAATAGAGCACTTATATAGGCTTTGCGTACATTTTCATTTTATTTTACATTAATATTTTTAACTTGATTTGTAGGCAAATCCATTATAATTCAGCCATACAAAATGATATATAAAACTTAAAATATTTTTAACTACTAACAAATTAAAATCGATATTGTTAATTAACGTTAGATTATATACAATATATTTTTGTAATAGTACATTAAATATCAATTCGTTAACTCCAGATATTATGTGAAGTTCCGCTATTGATACTAAAATTTAATTTCTGATTTTTAATACCTATATAAATATGTACTATCAGGTGTTATTGAAAAAATGATTCTGAATAGATACGACTAGAGTATTTTATAAATTTAATATTTATATAGACATAGTATAGCCAAAATATAAGAACACGTGTTTCATAATTTTGTGATAATAGTAATTATTGTTTCGTAGTAATTATAAAACACTCGGTCAAATGATAAGATATACCTACTCCCTGTATAAGGAAAGAAATTTTGGTTTTTTTCAATAAGTTTATATTATTATGAGAGAGGGAGAGCGAGGGGGTGCGTAGGTTTCCGCATTCCAGCACCGTGAAATGATTATATAGAACGAAGTGTATTTAATTTTCTCCGATACGTGTTTTTCGAGACTTTTTTTTTCTTCCTCCGTGGACAAACGAGTTTTCATTATCTCGGAAAACTTCTCCCAACAGGGATCGTCATAACGGCACATAAACGGCTAACATTGTATACAATATGTGTGTTGGCTCGAGGGCGATCCATATGTGTAGACAGCACGTAAAAATGAAATTTTCTGGCAAATTTATTATCGGCACTAATGCGGCTACGTCAGACTTAAAAACAGACTCGTCGGTTCCGATGCAGGACAAACCCAGCACAGTGAATCGAGCGAATGAAGTCGATGCGAACGACACCGTAGCTGACCGGTGTTCGGACCGAACTCGAATGAAAATGACAATTATTATTATTTCGTTGGCAACCGTGCCCGGAATAGCAAACGAAAGACATTAGACGTACGGTTTTTATATTAGTGTAGGTAATGTTATATAAGATATACTTACGTTCTCTTGTGGCCTCGAGAAAATTTATTTTCTGAATCCCGATGAATGCATCAAATATAACTACATGTAGTTTGGTAGAAACGTCGTATGATCCGATATTCAATTGATTCTAATGTAAAACACTGAACCGTGTCTAATGCCACTATTTTCATATTAAACACGGCTTGAATTTTGTCCATAGTTCATCGTTATTTTTTTAATTTGGACGGTAATGTAACCCATCAATTATGTGCGTACTATTAGACATGTAAAAATGAGAAGTGATGTGCTAAAACTAGACGGTAAAAGGCTGTTGAAATGAAACAAATGTCTAAGGAAAAAGACGTATCAGAACAAAACTGAAGATATTTTCCAGTTTGAATCCAAATTAGTAAACCCATATACCGACTAGAAAGTTTAACAGCCCGTTTAAAACGGTATAAAAAAGAAAAAAATATATTTGAAAGAATACTAATATATATTACATATTATTATAAACTGAAAAACTCATTTTCGTTTATTTAGAAATATAGGTATAAAGGAATACATTTTGAATGTTATAGAATGGTATTTTGGTCAAAAATATATTTTATAGGCACCATTATTAATTGAATAATTTAGTTAATCCGGTATAAAACTTTTTATAGCTGAATTTATTTTAAAATTTATGATGAAAATCTGATGGTAAAATGTTTTGAATGAAAGACATTCTATTTTTGTATAAAAACGACATTCGATAGAATTTATAGCGTCTACTAGAACAACAAAAAAAGAATAAAAATTTAAATGTAATAAATTTTTTTTTGAAGAAAAAACGTCTGAAGATTTGGAAGTAAATTTTTTTATGACGGCGTCTTGTATAGGCAATTCAGGGCCACTGTTGTCATAGGGTGTAAACTCTGAATATTTATAATATTATGGTATAATATTATTATTAATTTTTAATGGTTAATATTAACTGGTTATTACTGAAATTGGATCCAAATGAATAGTTTACATTTCAATCAATAACTTCAGACGGAACGTCCCGGGAAATGCTTTGTGTTATTGGGAAGGCATAGAGGTTACATATTTCACCAATATATAATATGAACTATAATGAGCCTATAAATACTAGTTTATAATAATAGTTTAGAACTTTTTGAATTTTTTTATTGATTTTATTACTTGTAATCGTTAGATCGGTTTAAAACAGGTTTTTAAATGATTAAAAAAAAATAAAAATAGAAGTGGAAATTTTACACATGTACAGATATTTTTTCTCATTATAATAAATTAACATGTATAATTAAAATTAGTGTTTTTCATCCTAGTCTGAGTACAAGGGTCTCTACAGAAATGTAATAAGTGGGGGGAGAAGAAATCAACATTCGATAAATCCTAGACCAACTATATGCTAATATATTGGCAAATATAAAAATTGGTTTTCAAAATTTATAAATCACTCTTAACCCCTCAAAACGACATTAAACTCTTGGGTGAGAGTGGATGAACTTCACGTTGTCTACTCATATGTTCCTAATTTATTCAAAATAGATCATATAATATTCCTATTTATTTTTATTATACAAATATTTATAATTAAATTGAGTATAAATAGGTGTTATAAATATTAATGTTTTTTTCTATAATTAACTATTTTCTTATCTATGATTTAATATACCAAATAGATGTTACAATTGGTTATACTTTGTAAATAATAAGATTAGTTTTTATAAATATCCAAAATGTTTTTTTTTTTTTTTTGTTATAATCTATTATTATATTACCAGTATATTATAACCACACTTAAAATTATGGTAACAAGTTTTTTTTTTTGAGGAACATATAAGAATACAAATAATATTATACAATTTAGCGTGTCCCATCTATATCATTATTTTTTATTATATTGTTACATATTATAAGAAAATCCATTTATAATTTTTTATTCTAGTTATTCTAGATTCTTATATAAAATGTCAAATATACGTACAATAGTTACATAAATTATTGTGATCCCGGGCCATCCGTTTGGAAATAAAATTATACATCATTTAATCGGAAATAAAAAAAAATATGTATCACAGTAAATATGAGAAGATTAGGTATAATTTACATACAAAATATCGCGTAGACCACATAATTCAAATATGAACCATCGGACCATCAGAATTACTTAGCACAGAAAGATGCAGTGTCCAGTGTTAAATTAAAAGCGTTTTGAATGTATAAGATTAGAATTTAGTGGAAAATTTTCAATCATGCATTGAAATCATCAAAAATAACGTAATAAATAACATATTTAATGTACCTTGATAACAAATATGTGCACCTAAACTTATTTAAAAACCGGTAAGTTTATAATATAATTTTCATATCAGGAGAATCAGAAATTCATGTACAATTGCTTTGTAATAAATATTAATGATGTAGCATTAGACACCGATAAAAGTATATGGCGTTGAGCATATGCATTTATCGAAAAAATAATAGGGTTGATTTATATGAGAGGGTCCTTGACCACGGTGAAATTAGAAGACCTGGAATTACATGTGTACATAGTTGACGTGCAATATTTTTACTGTTATTTACATAACATCTCTATATGCGGGAAATAGTAGATTTTGACATTCAATTGCACTTGGAAAATATTTCAATTTTTCTTTGATCATAGGAAATGTATTCATATTTTTAAACAAGTGAATTTGTAAACACGGCGAGTTTAATTATTGTGACATGAACTTTAAATAAAAAAAAGTATTATTCGACGAAACTTTTTGGAATTTAACTTTGATTTATTTATTTATTCCGAATAATTATCGAATATGATCTGTATATTCATCTCCCGACATCAACACAACAATTGATTATATCTTATATGGTATTGTCGGTTTTTACACGATTACATTATTTACTTATAAATGAATTTGTATGAGTTATTATTATTATATATTATTCTTAGTATTTTTGAAATAGAAAAGGGAAGAAGTGATACTCTCGTGTTTTCGATAAATGTGCGTATGAGCAATAAATACAACTATGTAACTATAGTATACTGTGATAAATAATTACAAAAAGTATACTATAAAATCTTATAAAACAGTACAGGAGGCCCATCCCTCCGAACACCCTCCCCCCCAATTCGAGCACTGATTATAATTGTTATAGGCTTATGATAGAAAAATATGTATTAAAATTTCAAATCATAGACTGAAAAATACTGATTTTGAGCAGAGATCGACAGACAGAAATATACAATTTGATCATATAATTTATTATTTCGGCGTTTCATAATAAACGTTTCATTCCTAAATAATTTCATGTAAATGTGAGTATAATATAGTATTCACTTATTCACAATTGAAATATTATGGCATGGAGGTGAGAAACGTTTTGATTATAAAAATACCAGTATATTATTATATCGATCCAAGTATAGTATACACAAGAGAGCGTATATTATTTTCAACGAAAATATTCGTTTAAGTCACATACATATCCCGAAAAAATTACACAATAAAAAACTATATTAATGTATCAACATACGAGTATGATAATTAAAATTTATAACGTTTTTTCATCGTCTGTCGCAGTATTGCCGATTGAATATTATATTTTTATATTTAGTACCGGTATATAAACATTTATATAGTGCACAAACTGCAGCATATTACAGAGAAAGTGCGCACGATAATTGAATCGTTTTATTCGCTGTTTGTATGGTTTATATTTGAATAAATAAATCATATTACAAACGTTTTTTCAAGTTAAATATGCATTTCCGTCCGTATATTTTGACGAGAGTTCATTTGAGCGGCTTTCGAACCGAGATTGATGGACGTTATCATATACTATAATATTGTACAAGTTTATTTTTCATTCTTACGTATCTACATTATTTGATAATACTGTACATGAATATATAAATGTTATGATGGAATTTTTAGTTTTATATTAAATGTTAAAAGTTCTTTTTTTTTTTATCTTATTGATGTTATATGTACAACAAAATGACACGTTATCAGATTGTTATGATTTTCCGACGTATTAATAGCACGATTTTCGCGTACCTATATTAGTTTAGAAATTGAAAATAATTATGTAAATAATTAGAAATTTTATATAACTACCGTCGTGTTGACGATATTAATATAAATTCTATGTAGTCACATCATATTTTAATTAACTATTAATTAATGGTAAACGTACTTTATACCTCTCGTACGAGATTATTTTCAAAATACTAAAACAAGAATAATGAGTTACATATTTTTTTTTTTTTTTTTTTATCGACGGTATACTCCATTATCATCATAATTATAAAGCGGTTTTTGATTAATTTAATATATTTTTCGTAATACTACCCTGGGCTTAAAACCAGTTTTGGAAAAAAAAGTTATTACCAAGTGTTTTTCATTTTATAGAACTAAGACGACACCGCACATTTATAAAAATTGTTTGAAAAACCGAAACATTTTATTATTTAACTTTTATAATATATTATTAAAATTGTGAGTATTATCTGACTTTATGGACATATAGCTATACGATTTTATTAGGTAATAAAATATCACAATTTTTCCAAATTTTAATGTAGCTGCATTCTACAGTAACTGATAACAAACATTATTAAAAAGCATTGATCAAAATCGATAAAATTAAAAAACCAACTAGTAAAATAAAATTCAAAACTATTAAGATAAATACCAATTTTTCTCATGTCATGTATAAATATCAAGATAGTATTGAAATCGAACTTCAAAAATAGAAAGAAAAACTGTAGATTAGAAATAAATTTTCCAAAGTAAAAATCCAATGACAATTCGATTTATTCGATTAAATAAATTTAAGTCTTCAAAATTTTAATAATTATCTATACATACTTTTAAAGAATAATGTTTTGAATCAAAAGTCAAATTTTCACATATATTTTGTATTTTGTTATTTTTTGATTGTATAATTTAATTATTTAATTAAACGAGTTTACATTTAATAAGTAATGTTGACTTTTTAAAAATTGATAAAATAGAATAAATAACGAGATAATTATCTCATAATTGCCTTATATATATATATATATACCAAATTTAATTATTTTTCCATGCAAATTCATTCACCCGGTTACCCGAATGCAGTAAAAATCTCTATACCTTCAACGCGTTTCCACCTAGACCATTTTCCTTTATGTTTCATATTGATTCGCATATTTTTTGATTACGTTCGTTTTTCAAATAATTTTTCAATGAATTAAATTATTAATTAATTTATCTTCCCATGGATGGTGTTCTGTAATAATCTTATTAAGATTTTACGAATATATCACGATTGGATCTTATCACAAAAAGAAAAAAATTAAAGAATGAATGATAACATTATAATTTCCATTGTTAACGGTAATTATTGAATAAGTCTAAATCATAAGTGTAAACCAAATTTTTGTACAAAATAATCAAGTGTGTAAATAATTTATATTATTTTATTCGCATATTTGTATAAAGTTATAGATGTAACTAACTATATATTAATAATATAACCATTCTGTATATTATTATAATACTACGAAAGCATTTACTTGCATTCTTCGTCCCTGAACGTTTTTCGGCGATATATCTAGTTGACTCTAAAGGATATATGCCCAGGGGTATCGAAGACCACGTATTTTACCCTATAGTAAAATATGTTTCTTCTTTAAGAACGACCGTATATTCAGTGGCGATACTAACTTTTGAATTCCAAATGGAAACCACTATTTTTGACTGCGGTTTATAGTCGAGTTCGTGTGTTTATGAATCTCTCGGGATCATCAACTATCATATTTTGAACGAGTCACTCTCGAGCTATGGCCGTTTAAACTTTTCGAAGACTGAGGCGAAAGGCGAGATAAAAAAACGTATCCATTTTGCACAGTCTCCGCCGACTTTTCGCCAGTCGCCACTAATATGGTAATACAACTTTTATTGTAAAACTCATCATATTGTTGTGAACGTACAACGTGCTGATCATGGTTTATGGTATAACAAATCCTAAATAAATTACATTTCATTTGTACTGGTTTTTATTTTTTATTTTCATCCCAATGATAAAATTCCAACGACTCTTTTATTTACTCTCCAATTATAATTATTCATAAATTTAATTCTTTATCTATTTAACATATCTCCATAATTCTGTATTTGGAAATCGTTATTGAGAAATTGGTTAAAACCCCGTATTTTCTCTTTTAACCTATACCGTAAATTTAGAACATTGAAGACGAAACCCGAATTTGGTGTGATTAGGTGCCTAACTATTTGATAAACCACTATGGACCACTGTAATATCTAACCATCGTATATAAAAGTTTAAAATATACACATATTTTTATAGGACATTATGTGTTATTAGCATAAACGCCAGTCTATGGAATATAAACTAAATGTAACGATAAATGTTTTTTTTTTTTTTTGTCATTTTAACGAGTAATATTGTATAATTTTACACACATTTTAAAGTGCAGCAAGAATTTATAGGTTCTACTAATGATTAGTGTACTTTTCTTCTGTGGATAACACTTTGAAAGACTGTAAAAGTTTTCTTAAGTTTCTTCTATGTGGTCCGATTGAAACTAGGACGTATGTTGTACTTCAGTCGTGTTGAAATTGCTAATAGTCTCATTATTTCTTTGCGATGACCACGAGATCAAACTGTAAAAACTGTACTTTATTTAGAATTATTATTAGAACTTTATGATAATATTGCTTTCAGATTTCATTTTACAATACTTTTTACGTATTTTATAAGTTAAAATTATTTTTTATACATTAGTAAAATAAATGTAAATCGAATAAGTATAAAATTCGTTGATCTTTTTTTTTTACAATTTTTAATGAGACCATTATACTTATAACTTATAAATTATTTCAAACAAGATTTTTTACTGTATCAAATGTGTTTTATTAAAAACTTTATTTTTTTTTTTAAAAAGGCATTTAAATATTTTTAACTATCGTAATATTTTTTACACATATACCATTTTGTTTAATAAGTACTTATTTTATGATATATATTTTATTTATACGTGATTTTATTCGTAAAATTATCTGACAATACTGGTCATGTTGCACTGTGAAAAAAATTAAAAACATACTTGTATTACATTATTATATGAACTACATACCGTACCGTGTGATATATAAGTTATTTTATCAATATAAATAAAATATAATAACATATGTATACTTGCTATTGAAATTGATAATAATAGTCATAGTTTTTAATTTGTCATTTTGACATATTTATGGTGTTCCTATACATGTACATATTTACTATTATCATATCGATAAAACAAGCTTTTAACACGATTTAGTACTCCTAAAATTCGGGTTTCAAAAATAAAAACTGTCTTGATAAAAAAATAATTTTATATTATATACAATTTATAATCAGATAATCAGTAATACAATTGAGTTACCACGTCTAACATTAATATCAAAAATAACATTTTATATTCCAAAGAAAAGGGTTCGTCTGAAAATATTTCGTTTGAATCTGTTTAGAAATAAATGAACATATTATACGTAAACGTGGTATATTTATCGGATTTCTATAATATAATTTATGATTTATTTATCATAACAGATCGTATTCAACTATCGATCGATCACCCGGGAGACGTGTCGTTAGGCACATATAACTGTATAACTTTTCATTTATAAAATTGTATTACCAACATAAAATCGGTTCACTATGTTTAACACGATTTGCTTATGTATATATATATATATAAATATGTATATACTTACTTTGAGTGTTTAAATTTTTCAGTAATACATACATAAAAAAAAATATTATACCATTAATGAATTCCCATCTGTACAATTAAAAACAACTAATTAAACAAATTACGGAAATTTACAAATTAATCCGACAGTAATACCAATTTAACTCTAGTTTATAGATTCATCAATGGAAAATTTAAGGGGAAATATTAAGCTGTAATATATAAATATATCATTTCATAGTTTATTTATCTTCACTGATAACAGTTTTTATTTTATGTTATTCAAATTTTAATCGATATTCTAATGATAAAATAATTTCTAGTCATTATTATAGTGGTTATTTCATAATTGAGTATCTACTTTAAACGAGTTAGAAGTTTACATAGTATATTTTGTGAAAATGATAAAATGTGCGTCCAACTTTCGCAAGTTATTTGCAAGTCCATTGGTTTTTCTTATTGACCCATTTTCACACATGATGTCCTAAAATTACAAACTACAAATCAAACAAATTCAAACGTCTATTTTTAAATTGATCATCACAAGTTTCTTGAGTTATAAAAATGACCCACGAAAAATGTCAATAACTATATAAAGATAAACGATTTTCTATCAGTAAACGAAATTGGGACTAAAAAATTGCCCCTTCAAAATATGGTTCTATGTATTTGGCAATGTAATATTGATTATATATTGTGACACAATTATATTATTATTCATTTTAGTTTTTTAATTTATGATACCTATTTAAATGAGTTTTTGTATTATTATAACGTTTATAATATTTTAACTTTAACACCCAGAATATATTATTTTCAAAATATAATAATTATAAAATATTATTTATGAACTACCTATGTATAAGACACGAAAGATGTATTTATTTTTTTTTAAATACTCTTTATTCAGTTGGTGTTTATGTAAATTGTATTCATACATATATGCTGTACCGGATCTAGGTTGGGGGGGGGCAAACCGGGCACTTGCTCCGGGCGCTATTATGATGGGGAGCAAAATGTAAAAATATTTAAACTTTTTATCCCACTTTTGGAAGTGGAGTCCCATAATTTTTAATAGGAATTTTGGTAGAAATTGATGAATGACTTTTTTTTGTTTGCTTATTAAAATTTAAAAAGGGGCGCTGCAATTATTTTTATTTTTACCCGGGGCGATTATTCTCTAGATCCTGACACTGCATATATGTCAACACTTTCATACAAAAATACTACGTTTAGGTAAGTTACTATTTTTTTTAAATAATTGTTTACGGGATAATAAAATGTAGAAACTTAAGTACAGCTCTTTCCCATGGGAATGACCGTCCTCCAGTCTGTTCACTAACCCTGTCATGGCCCAAATCATTGTCTCTGGATTACACCGGACGACGAGTTGTAACTTTGTTATCCGACTTCCGAATAATAACTTTGTTCATAATATTCGATTTGCGGTAGTTGGTGATACTGGATGACAGAAAGACTTACCACGTCGTCCTCTTCAGCAGTGTTTGAAATAACACTAGAATACGTTATACGATTAATTAATAACGATTAAACAATTTTAAAATTATCATAATTTTGATTTTTTTTTTTTTTACGAATCAACTACATTTTTATTCATAAAATGTTGAGTTTAAACTATAGCAAAAAATATATTAATTCAAAAATAAAATAACTTAAAATAATAATAACTTGATTAGTACTTGCACATGTCAATATTCTGTCCTCCCAGCTTGTTACTATACTAGTGTCATTGGATGGATATTATAAGAATAAATAAACAAACATGGTTAATATTTAATTTACAGTAAAAATTTCCCGATTAAAAATTGATAATTATGCTGCCAATTTAAAATTATCCAAATTAATTTAACTTTATAATGTTCTATAATGTAGTTATATACATTTGAAGTAACTGCTAATATTTTTAAAGCATAAAAAAAAATTATAAATCAAATTAAGTACACCACTATATAGATTAGCGTGGGGTCATCCTATGACGATACCAAGTCTTTTTTCGGAAACATAACAGTAATAGTGTATTTATATACTATTACTGTTCATATATTTTTAAAACTATATTATTTAAACATTAAAATATTTTAATAAAAATTACACATATATTTGTTTCAAAGAAAAAGGAATAATAATATAAAAATAAATTCACAAGAACCAAAAACTAATCAAACGGGGTCGACATATAACAAACAATGTACTTGTTATCATGGATTAGGGATTATTCCCGAATTAAAATTATACATACGATTACATAATAATAACAAGCCACTATATTAATATCTCTTAAATATGGTTTCGTACGAATTTAATAATAGAAATTTTATTATTATTATTATACATTATTTATAGAAATAAATTTTACATACTAGACCAAATTGTCATATTCAATATAACATACAGAATATTAATCATAAATTATAATACATACATATAATATGCATTACATATTTTATTTTGTATATAGTGTATAAGGAAAAATCATTCAAAAATAACTATGATAATAATTATATCACGACATCACAACGTGTCCAGTAAAAGTACAGTATTTCGATAGAAAGATTCGTGATAAATATTACATGAAAATATACATCCACGAGTGTTTCCTTCAAATAACACAATAGCCTTTAAAATAACGATTTGAGCTTTACGTGTGAGTTTGGCGCATGTGATATTTCAAATAACTAATCTGAGGGAAAGACTTAAGGCATCACATTTAAATGGTTTTTCTCCTGTATGAGTACGCAAGTGATACGTCAAATTGATGTATTGCGAGAGAATAATTTATGACATTAATATAGCTTTTCTTCCATGTCTGTTATAATATGACTTATGCAATTCTTATTCTGAGTACGATTTGTGACAAAGTTTACACGAATAATTATTATCTATCCAGTTAATCTACGTAATATTTATGGTTAGATACATTTCCGGGCAGGACGAATGGATATATTATATTATAATATCTTCATTGAATCCGGGGAATTTTTAAAATAATACAACTGTTATTATAACTCTTATTTCGCTTTTTTAAAAAACCATAATCTAAATGCTCATTGGTATTTAATGGACGATAGAGATTTTTTCGGTTTTATTGGTATTAACATTTCCGAATACTTTATTTTAAAATTGAAAATTTTGTTTCTAGGAAATATTATAATGAGTAAATATTTATGAAGTTATAATGATTAATTCAAATTCAGTTCCTCACTTGTGCTGTTTTTATTTTAAAAGAGATGGAATGGTTGCATATTATTGAGGTTAAGTAAGGTTTACTTTGTGATAATGTGTAATGTGTGATACTTTGAATACGTATTTTAATTTACTAAAGAGTATGACAAATAACTTTAAAAGTTATAATGGTTTCTTCCGACAAATATTCAATGAACCTACAAGTTCCTCAGTATTCCAAAATGCTTTAAAATTCACTTTCTGTAAGAGTTGTAATAAGTGTCTAAATTCTACTAAGGGTTGTTAACTTTCAAGATAATAAATATGAATTCTTAATTGATTATTAGTGATAATTATGCTGGCTAAGTAATCTTGGAAAATGACTTTTTCGCAATTATTTACTAAAAATATCTAATAGTTTTTAGTTTTTCAACAAAATTATATAAATTGTATCTATATTTATATTACTGTATGTATATGAGTAGAATGGTCAAAGAAAATAGTATATATTATAACAAAAAATTACATCATATATCATACAATAGTAAATACAACTACAATCATAGACGATTTTAAATTGATTTTCAAACAACATTACTTATCAACCTACATACGTGTAATATAATTATTAAATTATCTTTAAAAATATTTATATGTATTTATGAATCTATAATATGTCCATAATATTTTTTGTTTGAATACTTAGTAACATAAGTCTTAACCTTATTGCCTTAATTATTTAAATTTAATTAATTAAATATTTCATAATATACTTTATTAACTATGAATTAATTCATTATTTTCTACCGACGACGTCTATCAGTTTAATCCAATATCAACTCTAATTTAAAATACGTAACACCATCATAACTGCCTATTATTTTTATTTAGAAAATCGCATGAAGAGTGAAATTTTCCATGAGCTTCAAAATTCAATATTTTTACCCTCTTAAGTCAAAATATTTCTAAGTTGGGAATTTATTTATTTATTTGGTACTTATCGGTTATCGCAACTATCTTATTACGCGGTAGACTACCGTTAGTTGTCATAAAATGTATACTGTATTTTATTATTAGATAATATAAAATAATAAACATTATATCAAAGAAATCCAGTTCTTTTGACTAAAAAATATAAAGAATAATGCACATATAAATGAAATGCGGCTACCAACAAACCAATTCCAAAACGCATATTTATTATTATTTTTTTTTTACAGTAAATATACCGCAAATTTCTAGTTAAAATATTCCATATATATTTATATATATATATATATAACGCGTTGTACCCAGCAGATTATATTATAAGTTCAATATTCGGTTTTAATATGCCACGCTTACAATATTAACGATTAACATGACGTTTCATACATCAGTTAATAATATTCGATTTTAATAGGTCACGAATAAAATACGACTCACTAATTATCAGCTATTTGATAAACAATTTAGCAATCCCTTTTGGTAAATGAAATCTTGGGACAATGGGCAAGCAGTCGATAAAAATCGGTATGTCTTGGTTCACGCTATACAGTCTAAGCCAGTCTGCATTCTTACTGCGTGGTGTCGTGTAATAAGATTGCTCAGTTTACCTATATTTTTGACTATTTGTCATATACGTACTGGTGAGACCTTACAGTCAAACCATACGGATATTGAAGTTTCTTCCTACTTAACTCTGGGTGCATTGTCAGATGTGTCATTATAGTAAAATTGACTGTTTTTCTTTCAAACATGACCTATCTCTATCCACTTCAAATCATTCACTTTTTTGTCTCCTTCAATTTTACACAGTGAACGTTATAACCCACACTTAAAAGGTATCAGATAATATCACGCCTTGTATTTGACAAACTAGCAGATAAAAATCCGAATGAAATCAATCAAAACTGTGCCGTGCCCACCTGCTAGAAATATTTAAGTTTGCAGTAGTTTTCTTTTTATTCATTCAAGCATACATTTTCAACATTCTATTTATGATATAATACAAGTGATTGACGTGGTTTAAATATTTCTTCTATATCCTATTTATACGTCGGGAAAAAAATCATAGGTTATAGTCGTATATCAACTTAAACCGACCAGAACTTCAATGGAGAAAAAGTACGTGGATTTATATCCATCTTAATCTTATTTTTCTATCGTTTTCTACATTATCGAATAAGTAAAAAATTAAAGATAACAATTAGGCATAATAAAATAATATACAATGTATACATTGCTCTGAATACGTAGTTTATTTTCGAATATGATATCGCGTACCCGCACAACAGGGGTCTATAACCAATGCATGCCATCATATTTTCGTTATTCCATATATAGTGTTATTGTTCTAAATGTTTAATGTCGTATTCATTATACGACAAATGACTAATATGATTCTGCCAATTGACATTTTTTTATAATCTTATTTTTATTTTACGAAATAATCGAACTATAGTTAAAAAGTTTTTACCCACAACATTTTTCTAGATATCAGATTAGATTATATATATTTTTAAATATCAAACGCCGAATTATAGAATTCTACAGAAAGAACAGATACCTAACACTTAACACGAACATTAAAACGAACTTGTAAAGCAAATATCGAATCTTTAGAATACATTTGTTGGAACCCTAAGTTTTACACGTGCATCTAAATACTTTGCCCTAAATGAAAAAATCACCCACGAACTTATGTTTTTCCAAAAATACGATGAATAGCATTAATCGCAGATTTTTCAAAGTCAACTATAATTGTCTTAGGAATTAATGACTCGTCCAAATTGTTACCTCTTTATAAAAATTAACGTGTGTATTTTCCGTTTTATTAGATAGTAATGGGAAAACTGATGGAAAAACATTACTAAATTGAATCCCGTGCACAGTGGTTTCATTTTGTAAAAATTAATTTTTTTATTTTCATCTTCTTCGTATAATGTAGTAAAATAGCATTTTAATATTAGTATTTCTGTAATATAGTATAATAACTAAAAAATATTTAAAAATAATTTTTGTTGGGCCATAAATTAATATGGCGACCAATTGTACCAATGATCAATTCTCCGGCGATCAATTGTTTGTGACCATTTCACCGGATACCTCATTGAGTAGGTACCTACTTGTTATTGTTTTTATATTACATGGTAAATGTATTTCAAAACGTTGGACTTCCGTAGGATTTTTTATAATTGTAACTGAATTTTTATTGATACACTGGATGAACATTATTTTATGTATAATGATGTTTAATCGGACTTTCGAACTTTTCCATCTGATGACAACGGTTAATCCATGAATGATTACTTCGACCGATTTTACATTTCTATAGTATGTATACTTATTATATTAGAGGTATATTGTTGTTATAAAAACCTGAGGATAGTAAGTTTGATCATTTTTTGGATTATCTACTTAGTCAACCTATTTTTCAGAAAGACTTTACGGATAGAAGACTATCTTCTAGTAAGCTAGGGCTAAATTTCACAGCAAATGGAATAATTTTAAAATTAAATGATTAACATCATTATTTTCCAATAAACTGTCATCTCCGGATATTGTGGATAACATTTTTTTATAATTTTATTTTTATTTTACGGCATAACTTTAGTTAAACATTTTTACCCCCAAAATTTTTCTAGATATCAGATTAGATTTTATACTTTTTTACTCGAATTTCTATCAATCCAATTCGATAAATATACAAGGTAAATATTTAACAGAAATTATGTATGTATTATAGTCTTGTTATACATCCTGTATACATTATATTATGAATCATTCCAACTGTATTTGTAAAATTTCAGAATGTAGTTGAAAAAGTTCCATTTAAGATTTACAATTATAATAACTATAATGTATGTGTATTATAATTATTATAATTTATATCTAGTTACTACATACATTTGAACAACGTAGTAAAAATGGTTTTACAATTTTTGTGAAATAGCTGAAAAACTGTACTAATAATTACGATTTCATAATAAGTAAGTAACAAGTGGGGAATAAGTATTCTTTTTTAATTGTATCTTTAGTTTTTAAGTTATTTATAAGAATAATTGTTATAACCGACGGCTTAATTGTTAAAAATTATTCATATTTACTATACCATTATATAAATCATAGATATTTTATTATATTTTAATAAATATTTTCATTTTCTCAGTAAATAGAATAATTTCTATCTAAATTGAATGTAATTATTAAAAAAAACTAACAATTGGATATTATGTAGTAATTTGAACCGTAAAATATAATTAGAAGAACATTTATGAAAACGTGTAAAATTGACTATATTTTCGACACTTTTCTAGTTGATACTTTAGTCATTTAACAAACTTCCTTGTACCAGTGTCATTTTATTAAACTAATTTAAACATAGGTACTAAAAATATACCTATATAAAAAAATGACATTGATGGCGTGGTAATTATAATAATATAATAACAGTATACTAATCGATTTTTAAATAATATATAGTAGATTCATTTACTATACGAATAGATACAAATTAATTTATATTTTAATATTTCACCGTTGAAATATATTATTTGTTACAGTTATAATTTATAATATACAGAATCGCTAAACGTAGTTCAGTATAATTATATTATATGATACTATTAAAAAAAAAAATTTTGATTTTAAATAGCTTTTGAATATTAAAACATTTTATCATTTACCTTAAGAAATATTTATTTACTATTTAATTATTTTCCTCACATTTATAAAATACTGTACACCATATAAAAGGTAGATTTTCTTCACACTTAAAGAATCTACTGAGAAAAAAAAATCGCCTTTTTAAAATATCAACTATAAAACATTTTCTATTAAGACACCTTTCTTTCTACCGAAAATGTTGCTTACAGAAAAAAAAAAATAAATAAACGTCATTATAAAATCAATAGATTTCTTGCTCTAGATGTAGAAACTAAAATTTTTGGAATTAACATACCTGATAAAAGTGTGGTATAAAGTAGTATTGGAACAATTTATTTATGTATATAAATTCACACAAAATAAATGGAGAGAAAATATCTTTTAACTCAAAATCTTTCCAATCGGAGAATGAATATAGAATAGTTTTAAAACAATCGAAAAATATAAAAGTTAGGCAAAAGCTTTATTGCACATGCATATAAAAACTATTTTCAAATTTTCTTAGGAACTCTTTGGAATTCCCTATCTATTGTGAATTAAGATAAAGAATTCCATATGGTGTTGATAATGGTGATTAGGGGAGGGGGTTATGTTGGGAGATCATTGATATTTCACTACAGGAGATATGAAGAGGGCATACTCTATCGTCACAATAATCTTTTATAACCCCTCTTACCACAGCATCCCCTTCCCCTTTTTGCTGTCTAACTGTTCTCGTCCCGACCCGGGTTTTAATAACACTTAGCTCATCTACGTGCTCTGTCATACGACACACCTTAAATCGAAGTTTCCGTTAATTAAATTTAGTTACCGTGAAACTAGCATCTCTACGCTTCGGTATAAACATATACCGGGTTCATGGTATATCTACCGCACTCACTATTATATACGTATACCTAGGTTCATATAGATATCTATATATGTATATAATACCACTCCACCCATACCACAAACACAATTATTATTCGATATCAACAATAACACGGTAATGGTCGACAAATCTCTCCACCTCAATCCGTATCGTAATCACTTAATGTGCAGGCTTGTAAAGAATACGTTTCGATTCTTGTATTCTATATTCAGAATCCGTTTACAAATTACAAATAATGAAATAAAAAGTATACCGGGTGATCTGGTTGAAAGATCAAGATAACGATTGAAATTATGTATGTGATCTAAATAACGAATGTTATTTTAGTTGATAAATAGATAATCGAAAATGCAAGAGTAGTGTCAGGTTTGAACCAAATACAATTGAGTAATTGCATAAGTTTTGTTCATATAAGATAGTTATGAATATTTTTATTTATAATTTGTATATTTGTATTATAAAGTATTTTGTCATAATAATATATTATTGATGACAAATATATCTACACCTATAACTTGAGTAATTGTTATTAAATAGCAAAACTAATAGTTTAATAGTTTTCCCGTGTATCTAATTGTCTTTATCTAACTTTTTCGCATGTCACTAAACTCGTAAGAACGTGTTCCTTTTATACGATTTTATTGATTGAAAAACAACTAAAATTTTGATTAAATCTCATAAGGTGATTAAGTGGGGAGTAGGCAGAGAATAATTAACTGTAGTCATTTATTTTTCAATCAAAAACTGTTGCATTTTCGATTCAATCTATTTTAAGTCAAACTGTTCTCATAATGATAATATTTTGTTCTATTCCTTTTAGGACCGTTTTCTTGTTTAATTCTGGCATATTTACAGTAATGTTTGCTTATTAAATCATGGTCATAATAATATTTTGTTATTTCGTGCACTTAATGTAAAAAGGTTTAAAATTGTTTTTATAGAGTTGTTCAGGAAAGCAATTCTAAAGTTTGAAATTAAATATTTTATTTTATAGTAAAGATTTTATTATGAAAATAGCTCCAACTGATTGAATAACTTCCCTAATAAACATTTAAATATTTATTAAACCTTGGATGCAACTTTTAAATGTAATATTTAACATTAAATTTAGTATGATCGAATGTTGCTTAATCTTTCAGTTAACCTTATTTGAAAAATTTTTGAAGGTTCATTCAACATTGCATGCAAGGCTCAATGCAACATTGTATCATTCCCCTGAACCCCTCCCCCCCCCCAAAAAAAAAACAACTTGAAAGCAATCATGGATTTTTATTGTATTACCTTCCAAGAACGTGTTTTTTTTTTCTGTAAATTTTGTAACCAATCTTAATTCCGGAGATTGGATTTGAACCTTCGACCAACACTTAATAATGTGGGTACTTACGCTTAACCAACCGATCTACATTCCAATGATGCAAACGTAGTCGGAATTTCGGGAACATATAAATTCCCCAGTAATTTTATACGATTATAGCCACGGCAGACGAGTAAAAATTTTTTGAATCGCCTCAGTTCATTCAATAGCGGCTAGAACGATCTCGGACCTGTGACAAAATGTGTTGTACATTAAGGTATATATCAAGGTTGTCAGAAATTTTCTCAAAATGTCATCCTTTCGAACAAGGTTTAATAATTTGTTTGTTTAGAATTTTTGACTTATTGATCAATTGAATTTTTGGATTAAAATCTTTGATCATATGTTTTTAGTGTAGAAATTTCTATCTATTCTATTTACCTTTGATCAATCATATGACCTTCAGATGACTAGCTAACTAGAAAATTATTCAAACCCGGTATTCTAAATTAATACTGTTTAAAAGAATTTACTGTTCTCAAACAATTTTTTTTCTTTAAATATTTACTTACTAAATTATGATAGTTGAATAATATTTTTGTTTATAGTTCGATTTGTGCTTGCTTTCTAAATCTATGTGAATTAATTTTTTTTTAAATATACCTATATCAATTGATAAACGAATCAAAATATAATTTAATTGTATTTATTAATTTAAAAAATTAATTTAACCATTTTTATTTTTGAGCTTTAAGATTAATCAACATACTTACTTGCCTATTTATACGATAAAATATCACAATTTAGAAAATATAGATAGAAAAGGGGGAGCAGTAAAGTACTATTAATCACGATTTGATATAAAACATGTAATATGGAACAATGTTTTAATAAAAGAAATAAAGTGTTTTTGAGTGGAAATTTGGGCCAATCACAAACCAGTAAATATTGATATTAAAAAAAAAAAAAAATTGTCCACTGAAATAATCTAATTTCATAAATTTAAAAAAATTGGTTATTGTTATTACACATAAAAATAATAATATAATATAATATTTTTTTGACCGTCGTACAGAACTATCACTAGTTCAGGAATATTACAACAATATTAAACAGAAAAATTAAAATATTTTTGAATTTATAAAAATTATCAAGTTTAATAATTAGAAGTTAAAATATAATCATAAAATAAAATATAATTAATATATTATAGTTGATGTATAGATGTAATTTATAATCCACTTACTAATGAAATAAAACAATTTGTTATTTTAATCGTGATATTCTGAAGTATTGTTCTGTAAGGAAAACGTTTTGAAAATATTTTTTCATTTTTTCATTCTCATTCTCAGATTTTTTTAAATTTTCTATATCTTCTTTATTCTTACGAACTTAAAAATTTGGTTATAAGCTCGAAACGTGCGTTTTAAAATTACGAATAAAATAATCATATTTAAAACACTTTCGATCTAATAAATAAAAAACGATTTGCTTTTTTCCCATTATTTGCTTTCATTCTATTCTCCAGGCGTATACTGTACGTATTCGTATCGTCTGGCTTATATATATATATATTGGAACGAACGATCCTAGTCTGGTCAAAACCACTACTGCGGTAATCTTTACGACAGCACCGGTGGCGAGATAAATTCACGCCCGACGGACGATGTTCAGTGAAACGTGAAAAAAAAAGAGTCTAGTAGTATTCCAAGTAAAGGTCAAAAGGTTTTGAATACCGTATTTTTGCAATACTTATTGTATGTGCTCTGTGAATATATTAAACCATATTTTTTTAAATATTATAAGTTACATTGAAAATCAGAAATCGTTCAAAACTATGTGGTTTCGCCGGAAACAAACCAATTAAAAGTAGCTTCTATTAAAGTGATAAATATAAATACAAAATAATATATAATAACATTATAAATCGTACATTTTTTGATTCTGAGCGATGAGATGAAGCTATCGACTTCATAATGATTTTTATTTTTATTTTAACCTCACCACTCAGAATCGTCCTTATCAAATAATTTTTCGTTGATTTCAATTCTATAATAATAACAATTCTTCATCCAATTCGTGGATCAAAGAGAGATTGACCGACTTCCTCTAGCTGTGTCCTACCGAGCATACGAAGTTCTTCTCTGGATTATAAATAAAAATTTTAGGAGGAGGGGACAATAGTTTCTCTAAATTTCAGATAGAAGTATATCCAGGCACGTATATATATATACTACTAAATATTATTGTATATAGTACTATAAAGTATATACGGAAATACATTATTTATAATATATAAAACTATATGTATTTATACGTTATATTGAAAAATTTTTCGGGAAATGGGTTGAACTAACAAAACCCCCCACAGTCTACGTATTTATTTATATTCTTTTACACTAGAATTAAGATCCTTTTAATTTTTCCGAATAAAAATAGTTGTTTAATCTCTAAATTCGAGCTAAACGCCTCAATTAATATTTTAAATAGCGTTGTTTTTCGTATGTTTCTCATTTAAAAGACGAAAATAGTAGTTAATCTTATGTTTATAAATAATTTATAGGTAAGGTACATGTTGATGAATATTATAGATATCGTTATATAAATAAGTTAATTTTATCTATAAAAATGTTAGAAATCTGGTGTATTAATATTGCTGATATTCATTGATTTTTTTATAAACTTTAAATTTGACTATATGTTTATAACAAGTAATAATTATTTTATTATTTTATCTTTTTATTATTTAGGTGTTATATTTTTCTTAAAGCGCTTACACAATATGATATGTAGGGACGGGTAATACTCTTATTATAGTAACTTGAACTACTCCCACCTTCTAATCATTAAAATTTTATAAATAATTTATCGTTGTTTTAATATTCTATACTTACTAAAAAACAAACATTTAAAAAAAAAAAAAATGTACTGCCTATCTCAATTAAGACAAAAATCAATTGTATACCAATATATAAAAAAAATCATAATTTTAAAACCAATACATTCCTCACTCAAAAGTCAGAACCCATAATCCAATACTTATTTTATAAAAATGTAGTGAAATATTTATGTATCTCAATTTGTTGAAAAAACATAATGCTTATAGAGAATATTTTATATTTTAATAATTTAAATTAATTACTCTGTATTGATTAAATATGTAGTGAATGTATACTATTTTAAATATAAATTAAGTATAATATGATATTCATAATATGTTAATATTCATTCAGAATCGTTTTATACAAATAAATGATTTGTTATTGTTTTCAAATTCAATATCTAGGTATATCTAATAATAGACAGTCTTGTAGAAAATATTTTTATATATTATTATATAATATTAACATTGATTCATATTGGTATGATTTTTCATACTAAACTATTTTTGAAGGACTACCCATTTAAGTTTCTAATCGTTTTTTTTTTAACTATTATTAAATGTTTCAATTTACTAAAAGAATGTTCATTATAACATTAAAACGTGATTATAAATATTTATTTAAACACTGTGTATTCACGATTATTTTTTAGAATGATTGACGTTAATATTAAATTGCTATACTTTTAAAACACTCGGGAAATTGAATAATATTTCTATTCCTTTGAACTTTAGTCTTTGATATATTAATAATATGATAATCATATATTAAAGATTTTGATGACTACATAAATGTTAAACTATAATAAAAAGGTTAATTTATAATTCATAAAACTTTTCTTAGAGATTTAATGTGATATCATATATATTTTAATGTGTTAATCTATTCGATACACATTTTCACACCAAAATTTAAACTTTATAATTTTCGTTAAAACATTATTATCAAATTATCCGTCTACGTCTTTAGTAGGTACCTATAGTTTCAATGTTCTTGATATTGATTGAATATGTCATATTTTATCATATTCATTTAAAATCTTTTGATGTAACACCTTAATTTTTGTCGTTCACAGAACTCGGTAAAAACTTACGGTTTCTAAACTTCACGATAAGTTTTATCCAGTATATCGAATTAACTAACTCGGAAATGTTGAGCATATTTTGGTATATGAATATTAATTTCAAAATCATAATAGTATTACATAAATTAAATACAATTAAATATATTAATATATAATGACGTATTATATAACATTTAAAATTCATCGTGGAGTTTAATTAATTTCTTTATATAAGTGAATTGTGAAATAGTTTGTGAATAATAATATTAATACGTAATTATTATTATTATTATTATAATCTATGTAGTTATATTCTACGTACCTATAATTTATACTACTTCGTATGGAAACCTAAAACTATGTATACATTAGGTCACCAGAAGTATATATCTCCACCGAAATTGTATTTAAATTGTTTATAGTTTTATTTACTCATATTGAACAAGGATATCAATTTTATACTTAAAATTAAAACATAAAATACGTGTAAACATCGCTTGAATAATATTTTAATCTAAATTGTTACCAAAAACAAGATATTATATTTTATTTAAAAAGAAATAACCAATTTATTTATTTTGGATATAATTATCGATGCCAATAGTGTACTACTATGTTTTGTTATCGGCAATATTTTAGACGATATATTATACAAACTATATAATTCTATTCTTTAGTATCATTATAAGTAAATTATTAAGTTCTCTATACATAATTGATATAAAATGTATAAAGAATTTATAGAAATAACGGATTACTTCTTTCGAAAATATAAATAATACAAAATTGTATATGATAGTATACACAATATAATCCGGAAAATTCACAAAATTACAACACACAACTATATTAATAGACTGATCATGTATTGTATATTTTATTAGTTAAAAATTATATCGTCGTATTATTATTTCTTTAAATTATGGAACCCAAGTAGAAACAAATTACGTATTTTATACAATATTATTTCCCTTCAATGAAAAAAAAAAATAATATCCAGATAAATTTACTTGGATAAGTAAAATTTTTGTCTAAAGTAACATATAATTACATACAATATTGTGTTTTTTGTTAATTTTAAAATAGGAGTACGTTTTTTTAAATAATATATATAGTTTACTATTATACATTTATTTTCATTGAGACGCGTTTTTCAGTATTCATCATAATTCATATTCGGAATAATACGACTAAACTATAGATTAGATTTTCGTTTTAAATTTTTTTGTTCGTTTCTAACTAGGGTGTGGTCAGTTTTGTTTTTCCGATAAAATTATTTCCATACATTCGTCAACCAGCATGATAAACATCCTATTTAATGGCTATATTATATATGGTATATGAATAAATGCACATTTATGGGAGCGGGACCCAGAGTATCATATAGTTTTTAATTTCCCTAAAACTATCCTGGCATGTTCTTTCCAATTTTTTAATTAGAGTAAAACACATAGTGATATTTAACTTATTATTATATCTGATAACGAAATGGTTCATCGTATATAGTATACAGGTATATATTTTATCGATTTACCTAGTGATCTTTCTATTTTATGTAACTAATAAACAAAATAATTTACTTTTAAAACATCATCTATAATTAGGAGTATAATAGACAATATTATAGATAGTTGGATTTTATTGTGAATTCAATACTTTCGATTAATTTAAAAATAAATAAAATGTATTGTAACATCAATGTGTAATATTATTAGAATATAGTGTGTGTGTTAATTAGGTATATAGAATAACAAAAAAAAAAAATTGGGTAATTTCTCTAGAAAAATAGGGTTCATGAAATTAGCTGTATATGCATACATTTTGTATATAATTTGACGATAAAAGTATTTTTCCTCATATTTATATAATGTTCCGAGAACGTGATGTTAGTAGAATTGAATAAATTTGTTTCTATAATAAAATATGTGCGTCAATTAAAAATTTGTGATTTGAAACAGCTTTAAAATCAGATATTCGATATACGAGTATTTATGTAGTATGTTTTAATTTAATAAAGATAACAAAAAATAATACTTATAAATTATAATTAGACGTTACACAACAATAATTATCTTCGTAAATCTATTAATGTGTTATTGAATTTTAATGTTCTTCCAGTTTTAAGCGACTCTATATAGGCAATTTCAGGGATATCATGAGATACACGTTTCCAGAATGTTGGTTGAGTTAGTGTTGGACAACTTCTATATTAATTTAAATTCCATAAAATTATCGAGATTTTTACATGGGCACGTTTCATTTAAATTACGCTGAAACAAACAGTTGTAAATGACAAATTAGATTTATTACTAGTTAAAAAGTCCACTATTTGTTTAAAAATTCTTATCAAAACGTTGTAAATATTATTAGATCAATAGATATTTTGTTCAAATTATTAATTTAGTAATAACAATTTTAATCTCCAAAAAAATAATTATGAATACACTACAAAGTTTTGTGATAAATTCTTCACTTTACATGAAAATATTTATTATATATATTACAAGTTGGCAATGGTTAATTAAAATAAATGTTTAATAACTGTATAGGGGTAGGTAGTATATTGTTTTTTGGAGTGCTATTTTTAACAATATTAACAAGGTTTCTTTTCAGTGTGTTAGAATTACAGTTATAAAACTTTTAATTTTTTTGTTTTTAAAAGTTTTATTACTTGCTTATAATAACTACATAAAAAATCACTCATGTATAAATATAGGTTTTAATTAAAATAAAATTGAAAACTTTTTAAACATATTGTCATATTCAACGATGACATTAGTTGTTGAAATACGTATACGCATTTAAAAATGTATCACTTATGTGATTTGGATTTAAAATTATTGATAAAATAAGTTCATATGAACTTTAATTTTCTGTAGATATTCTTATATACTAATAAATAATTCAGTTTCCCAGATATGTGAATCTTCGTTTAAAGAAAACGTCATTTTAAGTTAACTTAATTTAATTTTGATTTTAACTTCTACGATATGTGTATACGTTAGAAAAACATATTGAAACGACTGCAAAAAAATAACATATCGTACCTACGAGCCCGGATAAATGAAGGGAGTTAAAGGAGTTTTGAATTCATCTCACTTAGGAAGTAAGTTGACAAAATTAATTCTAGTTAGCAATTGATAGCCAGTTTTCGATTTATTAAGTTTTTGGGGAAAAATTATGGAAGTAAATCAGCAAATTGGTCGGTAAATTATTAAAAAGTCCAAATTTGTAATAAAAATTAATGTAGAGGAAGATATTTTTGCTTGTCGAAAAAGAAAACTTTAAATTGATGTTATTGGTATTGCATTTATGATTGCATTCATTAAAACGATTCTGAGCGAAGTTCTGTAAAACGATTAAAATATAATAAAATTAGTTTTGATCTTCAAAGAGTCAATTAAAAAATAAAATAAGTTACCAAAATAATGTTATTTGTTATTTTGTTATTTTCCTTACATTTATAAAATACTCGAAAAAAATGACCTCTGGACTTTCGTAGTCACAAATATACTAGAACTCGTACTCGACTCATTTTGGCCGAAAATTCGATAGTAGAAAAATATCAATACAACATTATTGTACAATCTATAGCTTCCTCACTGCGCTCAGAATGTAAAAAAAGTTCGTCAAAATTATCTATGACAATATCTCACTAATATTTCTGAGTGTTTGAAAATTAATAATTGTATATACATATATATAAATATCAGGGGGTGATCATAGTCATAAAAATGTCAAGTAAGGAAAACAGTAAACTACAGTATGACCATGTGTAAAAAAAAAAACCTTGATAAAAATTGTATTTCCTACCCTGATTATTTGTTATCAGGATCCGTTCGCAGTCGTGAAAATGCACGTGCTCACCGAATACAATACTCTCGATTTTCGTATGTCGCATTTCGAGTTTGAATTGTTATTTGTGTGTTTACCTACTGTGTTACGTTTAAAATATCTTCAGTGAATTGTTAAATTATATTCAATTGTAACGTGTAAGCAAAATAAATAAACTGTCCTAAATGTGTTACCTACATGAATTTGATAAACAAATAGATAATAATTGATAAATATCAGTCCAACTTCAATCTGGGTGAATACGGTATTTCACTCCCTCACATAAGGTCACACGGTAATTCCCTATTTTGATTACTTCGTGTTGTTATGCATACGAATATACATAAAGGCATCTCTATATACTCTATGGTATATATGTATATATAATGCGAGTTTGAATATATAAATAGTAAAATAATAATGGAGTACAGTTAGTACGAGTTAAATACCTACACCTATGTACATTATAGGTAAAATGAATGAAATCGCGTAAATCGAAAGTAATTTTATTTTGAATTTTTTTATTCTGAGTGCAAATTTTCGTACACAAATCTCACTATATACTAGTATACGTTATTAATTTTACGCGAGTATATTATATTTATCGGATTCGATTAGTGAGGCGGCGATGACGGACCTCTGCGAAGTGTATTTTGACCGGACCGGTGAAAAATATACGTGTACGGTATATTTGCCATTTTCCCAAGATAATAATAATATTATATTTGCCTAGTATAATTTGGTGTGATACGATCGATATTAAAATTGTAATAATAAATCAACTGAATGAATTGAAAATATAATTATTTCCATCGGCCCTTGTGCGTGGGGGTGTATAATAATACGCATACGATACCGCATTAAAACGTAATGGAACACGTCGTCGTTGGGTCTATTGTACACGTATTTATATTGTACGCATACTACACAAAACGTAAAATCACATACACATTATAATATAGGTATAATAGGACTTAAATTATACAACGAGCTTAATATGAAATGGTTCCGAATCACAGTTTTTTCGGAATGCACTTTTTCGAAAAACGAATAAAAAACGATATTTATAATCATTTACGTAAATATGTGTGTTATTCATTCATCCATAATTGAATCAAAATGCATCCAAGAACGAGCGTTACGTGGAAGTGAAATATTTTATATCCGACAATATCTTAAACTAATATATTTATTAGAAAAAAATTCGTGTAAACCATAAGAATTTTTTCGATATAGGTATATATTGTTATAAAAACCCGAGAATAATATGCTTATGAATTTTTTGAATTAGCTGCTTAATAAACCTATTCTTCAGAAAGACATTACGGATAGAGGACTATCTTCTAGTAAGCGAGGGCTACATTTTACCGCAAATGGAATAATTTTAAAATGAAGTGTTTAACAATATTATTTCTGTTTATAATTTGAGTACTTGTGGATTTTTTTAATAATAAATTAAAGACTCAATTCCACAAATATATTTACTTTATTTTGGTAAATACGTATTTCAGTAACAAAGTTACCATCTTCAGTGCACAATAACGACTCTTTTTTAATTTTTTCCCAATAAACTCTCAAATCCAGCTATTATGGATCTCAATTAAATATATAAGCCAAAGTATACTAATAGCACTCAAAAGAAGTTAAATATATAATATTTATTATATAACATACAAGGTACTAGCTTAAGTGCAACACCAACCGGGTGCTACTCCCTGTAAGTGTAACCCTTTTTATGTGAGACAATTTGTAAGTTCAGCAACTTTTGATTGTGGAATCTTGAATTTGAAACTCCGATTAAGTGTGACACCTCGTAAGTTTAACTTTTATTGAGTAAAACACCTCATTAGTAGAATTGCTTTTGAGTGCAATTCTCGTACACTTCGGTTTATGTACTTTATCGGAAATAATATTGTTAATTAATTAATCTAAAAAATATTACGCCTACGGCGCAAACTGGCATTCGCTCTCTAGAATATAATATTGTTCACTCCTAAAATGTTTCCGGCCAATAGGTTGACAAAATATGTAATCCGAAAATTTATTGAACTTACTATTTTCGGATTTTTATAAGAACTTATACCACGCTATGCTCGGTTATCATCTGATTGTAACAGATTTTAAACAGCATCACTATAAACTTGATCAACCTTTAAAAAAATATTTACTGTTAAATATAATATGGGTATAAAATAAAAAGTATAATATAATACAGTAGGTAACTACTTCACACATATAAATTATAAATAATGAACAACCGATTCAATATTTGATTTTTGAAAACTATTCTCTATCAAAATATGACGTAATAATTTTTTAATTTTAATATTAATATTTACTAATATAGTCTTTACAATAGTATAAAATCTAACATAGTTTTGATGTGTTTTTAAAAATAGAATTTAAAGACACATTTATCCACAAATTAAAAGTAAATTATTTGATTTTAACTCTAAAAACACACGCAAAATGCCATATCACATTTATTATAATTTGTTTTATTGTAGTTATGATTTATATTTCAGGTTTTTTGAAGTAAAAATAATTCGAGTTATAACTTGAAAGGGTTTCGGGTATTTAAATTTTCAAGGATTTTTAGAGATGACACAGTTTTGGATTAATTTGGAATCCTAGCTCTTGTTTAAATAAATGGAAAAAATTATTTTAACCAGTTATTTAAATTATAAAAAAAAATGACCTTTGTTTGAAGACCTGATATTATAATTTATATTGTAAAGTAAAAATTGAAACCCTCTCTAATAAAATATACCCAGCAGGAATATGCTGTATATTATAGTATACCAGTTTCGTAATGTAATAAAATTCAACAGAGGCGATATTGTTGTATAGATCTTAATATTCCCTTTTAACCCGAAACAACTAATTTACAATTATTGACCATAATCCATTATTTTATCATTACTATAGGATATCATAATATTCTCAGCATTACAGACACTTTAGCCGTTATAATCTCTATCATACAACCTCTAAGTTTCCGGGAAATTATCGATGTAGTTACGGTTGTTAGGGAAAATCTTGACATTTAAAATGCACATTTTCCACACCCACAATATTTATAATAATTAAATCCGGTCAGTATAGGTATGGTGTGTAAGGACTCGACTCATCGCATAATATGATACTGGTTGTGCATGTATTGAACTGTAATTTTGGCATAATGATAAATTATTTTTTTGATAAATAAGTTCGGAATGAAGCTTAGTGTAATATTATTTTATTGATATTATTTTATTTTCAATTTAATTTACTGGTATTTTCTAATGTTTTCGTTTACTACTGATGAAATATAAAGTTGATATTTTTAAAATACCAACCACAATAAATTCGTTAACCAAAGAAGTGTATACATATGCATAAAATGTTATAATAGATACTTAAATATTACTGAAATGTAGTAAAAAGTTGTTGACATTCACATCAATATAGTACTATAGTAAATAATTATGGTACATTTGACGTTATTGGTGTAATCATTTTCTATTTTTTTAGAAAAGAGCTTCATTAAACACAAACTAGAATAAGTTCTATCAGCAAGCTCATTACTCTACTTTTACTACATGGTCTCTTCTACCAAAAATTCTGTGTAAACACATACCTATGTATTCGTACCTATAACAAGTTTATTTGTTATTTTCCAAATTATAATATATTTTTGTCAAAACAATGGCTACTAAATGATTTTAAAGTTAGGTACAAATAAAAATGTTTTAAAAACATTTTTTCTCAATCTATTTATTCAATTCCCTAAATAAATTATTATTTTTATATAAGTAATTATAGTTTTTCATAAATTAATGGCCATAGTTTCCCAAAATTTATCGATAGCCGAGGACTGTTTAATAAATAGTGCATGAACTATAATAAACTATATTTAATTGAAAAATAAAATCAATATTACAATAAAACAAATATAAATATAAAAACAAACAAACGGTTATGTGGGGTTGTAGAATTACATTTTTCGTGGTCATATTTGCGGCTAATATAAATCGCATTTTAAAAATGTCTTTGAAAATTATCTTGGAATATTTGTATGACTGAATTTATCATTGGAGGTACATTAGATTAGCCATTTATTATTTATTTTTTTGTTTTGTCATTTTATGACATATCGAAATAATGTCGTAAACGCGTATATGCATTTAAAAACCGTTAAAATGTTAAGAAAAATATTAGGGAAATCAAAAAATGCCCTCTTAATAGTACCAACTAAATTGTTACCAGAGAACTTTTAAAATGTTTACGAGTTTCCTTCTATCCAAAAAAATGTGTACATAGTTAATAAATATATACATCATTATAAAACCAATAAATTCCTCTCTATGCTGAAAATCTATTAAACATATTTACACCAGTGTATGTATTTACGATTTATATTATATTTCTAGAAGATACTTATAGTTCATTCCCCTCATAATCGCTACCAACAAATTATGTAGCTCCCTAGTCCTTCTCATTCTATAACTATAACTCATCTGTCTACAGTATTATTACATGCCAAATTATGCAGTGGGTATATGAAAGAGAGACTAGCTTGCCTTCCAATGACGTACAATTCAATTTTTTTATGTTTCATCAATGTCATATACTTATACATACATATTATACCATATATTTTTAATAGTACACTAAAAAAAAAATACCTACTTCATTCATTCAAAGTAAATTTTATTAGACTGAAGTACTGATTTATATAATAATATATGATATGTAGAATCGTCGAACAAAACAATATTATACATTATATATCTGAAAAGCAACAAGGTCAAAGTGAAATTTTTAATACCATCATATTGTATTTTTATTTTTATGTATGCCAGTCTAAGCCGCATACAACTATTATCTTTAGGTGAAAATAATAAATTAAATTATAATCCATGTCAATATAGATGAGACATACGTATGATCGAATTCCGATAGCTGGATTTTTTTTTTCCACACAAAAATTTGGCAATTACAATTTAACAATTTTCATTTTTCGTCTCTTCTGAAATATTGCAAATCCTTTTTTTTTTCGGGTATTGATATATATATACCTACAGTGTTTGGCGTGTGAATAGACCTTTTTTGAAATAAGAAAGTACATCGTTAATTTTTAGAGGAAAATATTCTATATGGGAAGTTACAATTTTACGTAGTTTTATAAATATTGTATATGGAATATGAAATATCTGAGATGATGACTATTTTCCCGGATAAACTTTTGAAGTATCTGCCTAAAGTTTAGAAAATGTACATAGATTTCTTAGTTTTTTTCACGTATTGTGTTCATCAAATAATCCAGGGTCTATGGCTTCCCTTCCTATACACGTAATTTAATATATCGCCAAAGAAAATTTCGCACATTAAATGATCTTGTGAACGACGAGACCAATGAGTATCACCAAATCGTAAAATGAATCTGTCCGAGCCTTATTTCCAAATCGAGTCATTTCACGATTTGGCGATATTCATTTAACTCTTCGTTTACCGGATCTGCCAGTATGAGATATTTTTCTTTGGTAGTACCTGAAATCTCATATATATGAATGGAAGCCATGGACCCCGTAATATTTTATTTAAGAAATTGACATAAATTTGCTAAATCTAGAAGACGTGAAAATGGGCGATGTCATCTTTCATATATGTATATCTGATATTCTTATATGTAAAATGTACCTAATATCATTGTAGTATCTATATACATAAATCTAGAGACGAGCCGAAGACATATTTATGGAGGGGGGGATGTGTGTAACTCCAAAATACATTTCTGAAATGTAAATAAGCAAGAAAAAGATCAGGAACTTTTTTCAAATTTTTCGGACAAAATTTTATAATTCGCACACCAAATTCGGAAATACTCATTCAAAACGAGGTAAATAAGAAAAAAAAGCCATCAATTTTCTGTTCTTGTTGCTGAACTTAATTTTGACGACTACTTTCCAAGTCTCTGCATATATATGTGATATTAGTCCATGTAAATAAAATTTTATTCCTCCAAAAATTAATTATTTACTGCTTATTTGAGAAAAAAAATTCCCATGCCACAGCCTGTATATATATATCGTCACGTCAGAAAGAAAAGGTTCTAAATACATTTATTTTTGAAAAATCACTTATTACATAGAAAGATTTTTATATTTTTTCCGCCTCTTTTAATCTTATACTCTAGTCCATATTAGTTTGAAAAAACTCGCGCACGTATTTTCGCCGCCTAAATGGGTGGAGCGCTGTCATTGGCTATAGTTATCGGCATCTGTCGTTACTCTTCGCGGTCGGGTGGTCGGCAGTGCGCGCCGCCGTGTATACAGACGGTTATAATAATAATAATAATAATAATACCAGCAGCAGTTGCGGAATAAAAAGGTATTATACCTGTAATATTTATCGCTTTTTATTTATTTATTTTTTTAATTTGTGATGGATATTTTACTTCTTCATCGCTACTACTCATCTTGAAAAACTATGAAGTTTTAAAATAACAAAAAAAAATTCGGTGTACACTATCATTGATTATATATTATATTATAATATATAATCAATGACACTATATACGTGAGGTGTACAATGATATTGTATATTGTAGTAGGTCGTACGCACGCGGACCACGGTGTGTGTTCAGTGTTGTGAGAAGGCAGTCAGGCTGTATACAACAATATTGTATTTGCCGGATGGACAACGACAAGAGCGCGCCCGCCGCCGGGAGCACCAGTGACACACCCGCGTGAACACGAACGCGTTTTCGTCTTACATTTTTCCAAAACTAATATGGAATAGAGTAGAGAATTTCTTCGATCCAATAATTGTACGGCAGAGGTACAAAACATAATATTATATTGAATTGCTAACTGGAGGAAAAAAAAATAAAATGGCAAATTTTTAACATTAAAACTGTCTCCCGGACAATTCGTCGTTATTCGGACGGTGGAACTTTTTCGTTCTCGGGTGAGACCATAATATACCAAAATAACGCTACAGGAACCCCAGTGTTACGGACTGTGAACTCGGTGACGGGTTTTGTTGGCTCCCGATAACTTTTCCGGCATTAGTCATTACCCGTGCCCGCCCGTCGACCACGTCTCGCCACAGTCGTCACAATCGTCGAAAACTCCGCCGCACCGGTCACATACGTCCAGAGTGTACATTATATATATAACCTATAAAAGTAGTAAGTGTACGTATTGTATAATATCAAAATAAAATAGCTTCACGAGTCCGTGATGTACATACCTATATGTCGCGCGTGTGATAAGCGGACCCGTCACTCCGACAAACTTTCGGTGATTCGTAACGCGCGCGCGTGACACCCGTTTTTCTCCACTTTCTTTTTCCGCCGAGTAATTTTAACACGTCGTCGTTTTCGTTGCATGTACCGCATTACGTGTACCCAACCAGCAGTATATTAACCGTATGTGCTCACGGCAGTATATTGTGCCCGCCAACCTCACCTAACCACGAAAGATCGTTACGTGTACACACGTCGTGGAACTTTGTGCGGATATACGACCCGGCCGAACGACACACGGACGTCGTGACGATTTACGTGACGCCTCGGAGATTAATGGCGAACGGCGCGGGCCGGCCGGGGATCACCGAATTTCCGAATATTCGCGGGACACCGACGAACCCATCGCTCGACATTTAGGCTCTTTTTTCGGCCAACTTGTTAGCATATTATTCTTGCGCTTATTCATAATAATAACTAACAAACGTATACTTACTTAATTATTATACAATAATACAATAGAAAACTCCAAATGCCAAAACTCGTACGAACAATAGCAAATTTGATTTTCAGTTAACGGTTAACACAATATTATATACACGTGAGTCAGGTGCACGATTTAAGATAATATAGTTGCCCAACCATCAGTCATAATGTGACCAACGAAGTTAATCTATAATCTAACATATGATTTACGTAAGGCCAGGGTTCCAAGCGGCTTAAATAATAACTTTCATTATCACAGTATATTTTTTTGGCATTAATATCATTATTATTTTGAACAACAAAACAATTTTAATTTTTAACTGCCGTTTTGACTTGTGCGTATTACAAATTATTACAATAATAATTATTTTACAAATCACAAATTATAGTGATATATTTTTGCTTAAAACATCATATATAATATAGGTACAATATATTAAACATAACATAAAATTTGATGGCTTCTTCTTGAAGATAATGTAATATAAAGAAAATCCAATGTGTATTCAAAAAACAGATTTATATATAATGTTCTAAATGTATTCGCTGAATAAATTAATACTTAGATAAAATGAATTTAACTTATTTTGTAGTATTTAATTTTGCAATACATTATTTTAAATTACGATTTGTGATAACGTTTATGAATGATGGGATGATTTGATAATATACGTCCGTGATTCTGATTTAAACCGTTACAAGCGCTAGTAGTACGTAAATCAGCGGTTTCTGATTTTAGATTAACTTTGTTACTGTAAAAACTAGAACATTATCATAGGCCGATAGGCAACCATATTATCTTAAATCGTGGTCAGGTGTAAACACTTAGCTTATCAGTTAATTGAAAATATTGCACTAGTAAAATTCACCACTAGATAACGTTGAATGCATGGCAGAGGACCAATTTATTTAAATTTTATTGTGCAAAATACCTACCTATATCACATTTTTATTTATTTATCACCAAAATTTGTATAGTCATTTGACGAAATTATAGTAATTAATACCGGTTCTTATAGCGCTATAGTACTGGGATATTATTATATAATTAATTAACTATCTAATTTTATATCCCTAATATCATATGGGCTTTGGGGTGGGGGGAGGATGATCGCTCCTATCGCCCTCCTCTCAAATACATCCCTGTGGTTCGCGGTATAGCGGAACGGTTCGGATAAAAGGTTTTATTTTTATTTTTCAAAATCGACTTTTTCCCCCACTACGTTGATGTCTGCACGTCGCGTATTATTATTGTATCGAGTGCATTATTATTCCTCAGTGGCGTAGTCAAGATTTTTATTTTTTTTTTTTTTGGGGGGGGGGCGATAATTTTTTATATAGAGTTAAATAGGATCTTTTATAAATACATTTTTGACTATACTAAATTATAATTTGAAATTTATTGCGTTGATGACAGTTAATTACAAATGAAAAATATTAAGCTATTGAATAATGGAGCCTCGACTGAAAATTGTTTGTACAGATTACTTACTACATTCAATTTTAAAAATAAATTGTTTATAAACATAATGACGATATTGAATTCAAATTTGATATTTATTGTGTTGATAGAAAATTACGCCATTGAAAAATTTAGTATTAAATATTATTTGTGTACAAGTTAGTTTATATTATTTACGTTATACATACCACATGTAGATATATTACGGGGATGATAATATATGTGTATATTGTTGGAATGAAGTTTCAATTTTTATTTTTAAGTAGCTTATAAGTAGATACAAAATAATAAATAAGAGTAGGTCATCAGTGTGGAGTAGATCAGCGGTCAAGGTTTGAACATTTTTTTTGTAGTTGTATACTGCAATGATACATTTCTTTTCAAAATTTCAAGACACTACGATGATTATTTTCGAAATTACGGAGAAATAACTATTCGCGATGTAGACAAATCTCATTTTAGTTTTTTTTTTGTCATTTTTCGGTGGTTTTTCCTGCCACGTCAAAAAACTATTGGGAAAATCGAAAAATGACCTCAATTACAAACTAGATGTAATTCACTATCAGAAATAGTGCTATTTGAAAAAGCGGGAGTACTCCTACTGGTAGAAATTTTGTATATGGAATAAAAAAAATAAGAAAAAAAACATCATTGTACAACCACCAGATTCGCACGGCTGGGAATCTAAAATAATAAGTAACAGTTATGAACTCGTAAACCCTTGAAAACCGGTTTAAAGCGTCCCCGTACATTAATAATATTATTGTTCTGAGAAAAAATTCACCAATAATCCTATACTAACACTAACGATCATTTACGATCTCATACAATTACACCAGCACCAACATAAAGTAAGTTTTGTTGCCTATACAATACTCCTTAAAGAACCGTCTGCAATCCCCTTAAAGTACATTTTAGATTGTCCTACTAAAGGAAATTAACTTAATATTTTATATAGGTACTTGTGAAATAATTCAATAAGGTCAGAATTTGTCTTTTTATAGACATTTTGTTTGATTTTAATATATTTATTATATACACATACAAGTACACTGTACATAACAACAAAGTACAAAATGGTACGGAAAACGACAACGACAGCCCGAAACGATAACATATTGTGTGTGTGTGTGTGTGTGTGTGTGAATGAAAACAATGAAGAAGATACGAGACAGTAATATATAAATACGACCGATACGTAATAGTGCACATTTGAATAGGTATCGAATATTATAAATATTTTTGGTTTTTGTTAAAAACCTATAAGATAAGAAAATAAATGTTTAATCTGTAAACTAACATTTTAGACTTTTGTATAATTGTTCCTATAAATTACAATTTAAATATATATGGTTACATAATATGTTCACAGAACATTGAAAGCATTTTTAAATTTTCCTAAAATTTCGGGGAGGGCTGCAGCCCCCTCAGCTCTCCCCTTTGACTATGCCACTGCCTCGGCCTACTACTAAGACCGCAATAGATGGCATAATAATTCCGGAAAGCAAAAACACGTTATAAAAATGATATTGTAATGATATTTTACAAGAGTACTGACAATAATATGATAGACATGTTAAAATAACATGTCGGTAATATTGTTTGGTCAAGAACATTTCGTTATATTAATGGCATTTGGACAATATTAATTATTTAACATCATATTGTCCCAAAAGTATGGGTCTTTCCCCCCCACCGGTTGATATTTCTGCGGGCGCCCTTGTAAGTAAATGCAACATGATCAACACCTTTAAATATTATTATATTAATTTATTAATAGATATTTACATATTTAAATGTAACTAAAAGAGTTAAAAAAAGCTGCACTTGCAAGGTGTCACCAGGGGCTAAGTTTCTTCTTTCGGTCAAATCGGTAATCGTGTGATATTTTTTTTTCAATATTGTTTAATTGGTTATCAATCGACTATTCATTACGAGTACTGCAGCTATAATATACTTTCATAATATTTTTCGTAATTTGTTAATATTATAAAATCAATGCGCGTAGTTTACCATTACTGTGCCACTACATGATTACCAGTATTATTTTTTCAGCACTGGCACAGCACTGGTTTATGTATATTAGCCAGTATTATATCTATACGTGCCAGTCAGCACGGGTAGCCATTACTTGTGCTCTTTGTGAGTTCTGGCATAATCTAAACATTTATGATTGATACGGTTTTTGTTTTACGCGTTTTATAACTTTTTCCTATTATTTTGTTTTCGTTTAAGTTGTTCGTGATACTTTTCGTTTTCAAAAACGTTCTAAAACTTTGGTTATACTTACTACTATAATAATGAGAATTATTTTAATATTAACAATAGAAACATTTTGTTTCTTCGGATTATTAGTTTAGAAAATTGAATTCCATACATTTTAAGTTTCATAAAAAAATGAGTTTTACCACGAGGCTCATTGAACCGAAATATTCCTATTTTATTGGATCACTCAGGTTTTTATGATTCTAAAAACTAAAGTGACGTATCGGTTTAATTTTTAATTGCAAGTCTTATAATAGTTGGTATAGATTAATATTGAGTGAAGGATTGTTGATCATACTATCAGGAAATGGAGAAGTTTATGAAATTATAGAATTATCGACGTATCAAACTATAAACCGCCCATTTGATGGCCACTAAGTTTTATTTAGACTGAGCAGATTATTTAAATTAAAAAACACCTAAACAATTACCAGAATATTGTCCTTTTTTATCGGAAACCAAACAAAAACCACTTTGCCTATATGGGACAACTGTATAAAACATATGTTAGCTATAAAAATATCAAGAGTTTCTAGGTCAATAAATCCCCTAGTTAAATACATTTGCAATAAATTCAATATAGATCCAGATGTAAACACGTGAATATCCAATTTTTTATAAAACACAATACAGGGTTTTCAATTTTATTCAATAACATGAGTTTTATTTTATTTTATTTTAATCCTGAAATCTGTATCATACATGTAGTGTTGCAGTAGATACGTGTATTTTGAATCGGGAGATTTTATTTCCGCTCGGTGAATCGCCAGTGAATTAGGGTCAATGAAACTGAAACAATATTATTAAAACGGTTGCGAAAATTAATGATCCCAATTATTTGACAAATATGAGAATGCAGTTGTATCAAAGTAATTTTCGAGTAATACTACCAAAAATATCTAAATACAGAAAAATATATATAAAATATATAATATATATATATTAAATATATTTAATCCAGACCTCGTCTTTGTGATACAATTTCATAAAATTGATAAAAAAAAAAGTGTGAAGTGTGTTTCTTATGTGGTGGTTTCAAGCCTGCTTGCCCTCAATTGAAGGGCTCTTGTTTGAACAATACATGTGAGTGGTGTTTGACAATGGTGAATACAAGTGATTGTCAACCTATGGAACGTCTACTAAAACTTTAAGAAAACCCTATCGTTTTTATATAATATCATTTTTCAAAATATTTTTCATATTAGTATTTATCTCGCACCCAAAATTATATCGTTGAATAGTACATTTTTACATCTGTGAATTGAATACGAATATATGTTTTATTGTTTGTATTAAATATATATTATATATAACCAATAGCTAATAAAATCAACTTATTACTAGGTTCATGCTGATAATAATTTATATATATATTATATAACCTATTAAAAAATGTACGTAGAACATTTGGAGTTTAATGAAGATAATTATTTCAATACAATAATTTTAAATTATAATTGTTTTTAAATAAATAAATAAATGTATATAGTTCATTCATTTTTCCGTGGGATAAAAATATATTGCATATAGCTTATCATTTGGAAACGCTCAACTAGGCTAGGGTGGCATATCCGTTATATATTATCTATGGATAATACGCATCTTTATCACAATTTCATTGAATATAACCATGGTTCTTAATATATCTTTGGTATTCTATGGTTAAGATTATATTAAAAATATTTCAAAAAAGTAATAATATCTATTATATATAAGATACCCATGAATCTGTTATTACGAGAAATATTACACTTTTGTTATGATGTGTGACTGGATATTGTTCGTATCGAATACAATATAAAAAACAAGAGCTGTTTTAACTGTAACATAGGGTAGAATGATTTATCATGGTGGAAAAGTTTTTTGTCAAATTCCCCCTCCCTACCACTCAAGCAAAATATTCTGTTTATGCACAATGTTAAAATTTCCCTTAGTTTTGTATTATATCTATGTATCACGATGAAACATAATAATATGTCTAAGTTCTTACAGACACCAACTTTTAAATTAGGTAGTTATATAAAATAACCTATTTAAATAACTGTAAACGTGATGCAAAAAAAAAAACTCGATAAATATAAATATCAGTTTCAACTAATTCAAAAAATATTAAGTAACTGTTAATTATTATATATTTTGAGTATAGAAAGAAATATCTTGGTTTTATAATGATGTTTATTTTTATATTGCCTGCAAACTATATTTCGGGTAGAAAAAGCTGAGCTGAAGTTAAGCGGTAAAGATACATTTTTAAATGCATAGTTCAATCTAATTAGTACTTTAAAGAATCATTTGTTGCCCCGTTATATTTCTTATGATGATTTCTTCAGATGTTCAATACACGGTGGAAAACGCCTTCACGTACTTCCAATAGTAGATATAGAATAGTACATATTGTATAATTATTGTAGATTAAGGATTTTGGTACCGATAGAAAGATGAAAACATAAATAATAATCGCAAGTCATAAAATAAATTTTATTTGAAATTGTAGTTTATATTCAATTTTGAAAATAACATTTTTTTTTTTATAATTATCAACATTTTATAGAACATGGTTGAATTATTTAATCTCAAAACATTAGCATGTACGATTATAGTTTACATTCTTATCTTTCTATTGATATCAAAATCGAACCGGTAATGATTATAAAATATATACTATTAAAACTACCAAAACACGTTTTATAAATTTTTATAAACAAATATCGTAAGTACACGATAATAAAAAGTGGTACTAAGAGAGAAATATTTTTAAACTACCTTTAAAATATATTAAAATATTCTTTAATTTTTCAATTTTCATATTTCTTCAAATTTCCAAAAATAATTGCCAAAATAAAATCCTTTGAATAACGGGTAATTATAATAGTGCTAGAGACTAAAATCAAATATATACAATAAAATAATATTGAAGTGATAAAATTAAACTAACTAAGCTATTTTCAGTAATTTATAAAAAATATTTAATGTACCTACCTAATTATTTTTCTAAAACATACCTACTAATACATTTATTTAGGTATGAGCCCGGTAGGATAGTATTCAGATACAACTTATTCTGGTATACAATATTCTATATAAGTTAGTTTTCTAAAGAGACAATTCAATAAGGCATATAGAAAAACAACCGAAAATTATTAGGCAATTATAGGAGTACGTTTAAATCGAAAAATAGTTGTACGGAGCTCAGAATTGTTTTTTTCAATTTATTATCATTATTAGGGCCCGGACTTTTGGATTTTTTTTTCTGGAACGTCTTAGGTGATGCTTTCCTAGCTAAAAATATGATTCGATAAATACGAATCTAAATAACTAATTTATATTTTGCATTTTTTGGCTTTTTTTTATTTTTAGGGCATTTTTAGAAATTTTAAAGTAATTTTTTTTATTATTTTAAGTCATTTATTGACTATTTTTCAATAATCATCAGAAAATTCATGAACTTACTATAATTATAATTATATAATTATATATTTTAGTTTTTTACATAAAACCAATTTTCAAATTCAAACTTCAATATAATATGTATTTTAGTTATTTAATATGCATGTATACCTATTAATTGTAATTAAAAAAAGAATAACTACAAAAATAAATAGTTTTAGTAATTTAAACAATTTTAAAGGTTTTTTTTTATGTTTTTAGTTTGTAAATTAAATTTTTTAAGGGTATTTTTGTAAATTTTTAGGAAATTTTTCGAGTTTTTTTAAGGAACTTATTATAGATTATTTCGATCATTAATAATCCGGGCCCTAATCATTATATAATTTCTAAAAATTAATGTAAACTAAATTTTGAAAATTCGAGATATACCAGAGAGGTCAATCACCGTCTCTCGCCCCATCTCTAGTTTACGGTCAAGTATTTTAATATTACGGATCATTACAGAAATGACACTTTTAGCGATTGCATGATTCTTGTGTACCATAGTGTACTAGATGTTATTATATAGAAACGATACGGTATAAAAGAAATACGTAGGGATGGACTTAGGAGTGGTGTGGGAGTGTGTCACCCCCTCTGGAAATCAGGCAGACAAAAACGGAAAGTTTATATATATATATATATATATATATATTTTTTTTTTGTTTGTTTGTTTGCCTATTTACACTTTTTGAACGATTATTTCGGAATTTAGAATACGTATACATACATTATTAACACCCGTTTGTCGTCTTATTAATCGCGACGTTCCTCGACGCGACCATTGACCGGCAAAAGTACGGTTATGTTATGACGGTCGAATAATTATTGTAATCATATATATGAATGTGATTCGTACCGTATGAATAAATGTAAACGTTTGTGTCTCGGAATAAAGTGACATTATAGGATTAATGCGAAAAAAAAACATAAACCACAGTACATTTTCGAGGAGTGTCGTGTATTCCCGGTAATACATTATGCGCAATATTGTAGTAACACTATTTTTGTATTTTTTTTTTTTTTTTTTTTTTTTTTAGTACCACTCTGTAACCCCGTTTTTTTAATAGATCCGGTATAGTGTACTTATATAATATTCTAATAATTAGTCATGTTTTTTTTTTTTTTTTTTTACATTGTACGGAAATCGCGAACAGATAACATATCACGTGAGGTTCATTTCGTATCTCGTACACATTATTTATAATATATATATGAGAAATCCGTAGGGAAACCAATATGATAATAAAAAACATCGCGTACAATTTCGACGGCTATATGCATTCGCATTCATCGTTTACCGGCCATTTGCGATCGTGCCGTATTGTTTTTATACGTGTCTACTACGCGTTGTTGTTGTTGTTTTTTTTTTTCACTCTTTTCCCCCGTTATGTTTTTATTCTTTTCCCCATAAACCGATCCACTCTTAGTGCATACGGAACGCCACGGTTTTTTAATCGTATTTGTATCTTGTTTTTTCGTTACAACACAGTGCGCTTTTCTTAAACGGAATACAATAATTGTTATTACATTACATAGTTCATCAACAAAAGCGATATGACTTTAGCTGTGATTATATATCGTTTTATTAACGCGTTGGTACGTTATATTCTTTAGAAAAAAAAAAATAATAATAATAAGCAAATATATTAAATTACTGTTAGTCCATAGATATAAATAAAAACCCAATTTGTACAAAATAAACTGTTTTTATTTAACAAATACGTATTTCGAAAACTACTATAGTAGTTGTTTAACACTGAAGATGAAAACATTGTTTTCGAAATACGAATTTGTTAAATAAAAACAAATTATTTTGTAGAAATTGGATTTTATTTATATGTATAAATAATTCTACTAGTAACTCAACACCAAAATACTAACAGTCCATTGACAAGGCAAACTGCAAGGCACATATTAACACGACGTTCGTCCTCGATTGTCATTTATCATGTAGGAACATAATCATCAATCAGCGGGGACAAAAAAATTATAAGAAATATGTTTGGTATTTAATAGCTAATACGGCAAATTGTGAAATTAATACCAGTTGCGAATGTATGTCTAGAGATTAAAATGTAAGTCATTTTCTATTAAAATTGAGAAACTCGCAGTAAAGATAAAAATTCTCCACAGAATCTCCGAAAATATGGAAAACTTGGATAAATTAAAAATAATAAATTGTTCTTTTTAGGAGAGTTCCATTTCTGTTTTTCTGGAATATTAACAAAGCATTTTTTACTTATTTATTTCTATTATTGATTTGTTTAGAGTTCTCGATATATTATACTTCATTTATCATTAATCTACATTACTCTCTAATTGTATATTTTATGACTATGGCTGGGATTTCGATTCCCTATAAAACCGCCATAATGATCGAAAAATACACTATAAAAATGCATTTAAAATGTATTTTTCAACAATTCAAAGGAAAAAAATAATATCTAAATAAAACTTAATTTTAAATATTAACATGTAAATTAAAATTGATAGGTAGGTTCAAGTATTTATTCCACTGTACAAAAAGATAACAGACTAGGAGATGAGGGACTTTGAAGAGGATTTGAAACACAGGATTAAGTGTGGTTGGATGAAATGGAGAGTGGCGTCAGGTGTTTGGTGAGACAAAAGAATCCCTATTAGGTTAAAAGATAAATTTCACAAGACAGTGGTGAGCCCTGCAATGATGTATGGAACAGAATATTTTGGGTAGTAGCTGATAGGAAGATAGAACCAAGAATGAGTGTGTTGCAAAGATGAAAATTTCAAGGTGAATATGTGGGGAATGACTAGAGTAGACAAAATAAAAAATCAGTACCTATATAAGAGGTATAGTAGAAGAGTAGCTGCTTAAGCAGACAAAATGGGAGAGAATAGATTCGGATGGCTTGGGCACATATTAATGAGGGGGAAAGATACTAAGGCATTAAGATTCGTGTCGATGGAAAGAGAGGAAGACCGAAAAAAATGTGATAGCGAGTGCCTGGTGAGAGTAAAGTGAAGAAGACGAGGGAGTAAAGTTGAAGTGTAAGACTAGGGCCGACCAAATATTATATTTGGCAGACAAGAGGAACGTATAGTACGTTTTCCCCGAGATATTCCGATACGGTTTCGTGAAAACGTCGCGATTTCGATACCGGTTTGAAATCGTAATACGAGTTAGGGGGTGAGGTGAATTATGCACTGTCGTAATGTAAATACGCTGCATTGGATCAAATGGACAAGGCGGGGTCCGACCGTACGGCCGTTTAACGTCCGAGACGTGCGTGTTCGGATAAAGTGCGTCTATAAGGAGATAGGGTCGTCCGCAATAATATTATTATACCTAACGTAATACGTTTAGAATATATTTACGTGTTTGGAACACGGACACGCTGCCATAATGTATAATATGTGTTGCACTGCGGATGTGTCGTCCGATCGTATAATAAATATCGTTTTTCCCGTGCGCATAAAACGGAAAATATTGTACATTTTTCATTTTATTGCCGACCGTAGTGGTTGGCACACGTGAGCCGGTTGTGATGGGGTGGAGGACAAAACAAATAAATAAATAAATAAATAAATAAATAATAATAATAATAGTAATAGTATAATGATAGACACACAGGAGTATTATTTTGGTCGTATCTCGTCGAACCTCCCCGGAAATCGATTCGGCTATAATAGTAGTCGTGGCCGTCACACATATACGACGGGGGCCCGAATTTCACGCGCGTCACGTGCACCGATCCCGCTCGCCGCATGTACACTGTATATTATTTATATTATAAAAAACAATTTGGATTTTGCGGCGCCAAAAGACATCCGTTAAAGGTACGCACAATGTGGTGTGCAATAAAATATGTTTCATATTACGCACTCGGGCGCTGTCCGTCATAAATGTAACAACGGTCCTATTATACGTACGTAACGATATATTAGTAAAATTTTCGCGTCTATGAAAATATTGTTGGACGTTCGTATTCTGCCGGACACAGCGGAAGGACTGAATAGGGTTCGATACGGTCAAAACGTATAACGATAGAATGATATTAATTTACGATTTCCAGCAAAATTACGCGCACCCCCCCACGAACAATAGTCCCCCTTGGTGTCGCCCCCTCGGTCGGACGTTTATATCCCGTTTTTTTTAGACATTTTTTTCTCAATAGACCTGTATTCCGTTTGTCACTTTTTCCGTGGTCGGTTTTTTCTATGTGTGTTTTTTCCCCCCCGTTATCTAACACCACAGTATAAAAGCGTGGAAAATAAATATTTATCTAAAATAAATTATGACATATAACTTGGGGTTCGTAGAACAAAACGCCTTGCAAATAATTATTGTCTACATTGACACAAATTATCATTCAAACACTGAATAGAAAAATGTTTAAAAATTCAAAAACAAAAGAAAATTTGATGGAAAATGCCACTCCTTACTTTACATTACATTAAAAGTTTACATATTTAACGATTTTTCTTTGTATTTATAATAAAAAGTATTGTAATGAATTTCTAATGTTAACTTTTTGGGAAAAAAGTAAAACTATGAGTATGGTACTCGGACGATTTTAATTTTTTTTTTTTTTTAATGAATTAATTGATCAGAAGAACACACTATTTTTTTAGCTGGTGGAACTTCATTTTTGAGGTATTTATTAAAATATTTCACTTTTTTTTTTAACATTTTAAGACACAAAACTAGTACTCTCTTAAAATATCACATACTTAATTTATCAAATACTGTCACGTTGAAACTATTTTAGAATATATACTTTAAAAAAAAAATAGCAATATTAGTTTTTATGTTACATTTAAGAATTAATCCTGAATCTAAAAATTTTTTATTAAAATCGGTTCAGTATATTTCTCTGAAAACCAAATGACTCATGTCTCAAAAAGTTGTATATTTTTTAAATACTTAGACTACGTAAAATTATTTGATTGAGGTGAAACTTGGAATAAATATGTAAAAATACATTTTAAATTTTGGAGTTCCAAAATGAAAGATGGTAGAAAATACTATATCAATTTTCAAACACTTATAAAATTATACTAGTTGTCTCATGTTTCGTAATTATTAGGGAGTTACGGGTAATCCAGTTGCTAATATCGCCCACCTTGGTAACTCGATAACTGATACATATTTATACTATAGTACAATGATACTGGCTTAATTTATAATCTCCTAGGAGCGTATGCGTTCTCCCGGGGGGGGGGGGATATAGAGGATGGATTTTCTCTCATGGTCTACTCTTTTCTTAATGCAGTAGACTTCTGTATAACCTAATATTGCAGTACACATTCGATCTCGTGTCTAAATGTTTAAAATAATAATAGTACGTATAAATTGTGTTGTAATAACATAACAGATAAATGGTAGTAACAGGATAGTGCAACTCTATATAATCGCAAATACCAATGCATATGCGCCTATTGCTGCAAAAACGAGACAATCATTTCCGCAATGTTACTACAAGTAGCAAAACTACTTGTATTTAAATACTCAACTAGGCACTGATGTAAATATTAATACAATTAACTAAAAAATTAGTTTACCAGTATTCGTACGTACCTAATATCTATATAAGTACCTATTAGTCTTAGTATTTTGTTACGAATAAAAAATCAAGTACATTCATAATAATATTGTAATCATGAGTGAATTCACAAATAGTTGAGGTCGTTTAGGATTTATTTATGAACGAGATTTTTATTTTTCATGAATATTGGATGGTGAGGAAAGCAATATGGAAGGAGTTATAAATTTACTGGCTATAATAAACAAAACTGTCCCATTATATCGAAAATTGTTTTTATACACTATATAATATTATGTAATATGGCACTGTTACTTTTGATCATAACACGCGAATTTTATCGTTTCCTCTCAGTTTTTAGTTTTTATTGAATCATTCGTTATATGGACGTGTTACGGGTCATATAATACTTCTCATTCAAATATGAGATATCTATATTTCTTACTCAGTGTGTACAAAAAATGAAATATGATCGGTCAAGACATCTATGGTCAAAAATATATTTGTATATATATAAAAAAAAAAAGTAGAGTGTTAGTGTACCTGCCTAACCCAAGATTATGAACCTTTGAAGTTTTACATTTTCAGATTAATAGAAACTTTTATTTATAAAACACTTTCACTAGTAGAGAACTGTGGGTGCGACACTATAATATGTAAATTTACTAAAAATTTACCTTAATAAATAAATTAATAAATTAACTTTTGTTTTTGTAACAGTTCGATGTAAAAAACTATATGTGTAGTGTATTGCTTATTATTTTATTTTTGTATAAAATAAATAAATAAATTTTTTTGAAGGAAAATAGATAATGAACGTACGGGTACCCTATCATGCGAAGAGGCATAGGGAACAAATCCACTGTGCCCCAATCAACCGTGTTATATTCAATAATAATTGTCCCCCACTATTGTCAGAACAAATTACACGGTGTTGCGGGACACAAATTAATTTTGCCCGAATTATTTTTATTGCCGTCTGGTCTTATCGTCGTCGTCGTTGTTGTCCGTAATAATACACATCACACAATAAACAATATTTTATCAGTATATTATATATATTATTGTACTTATATTATATTTTAATATTGACTTGATACTTACTTAAAATAATTTTTTTCAGCGAATATAAAGTAATAATATATACGCAAGTACTGTGTATTATAGTGTTAAGTGTAACTATACAATATACATAATAAATTTATATTTGTTAAAATCTTTACATTTTCAAGACTACATTTTATTTTTGTTTGTTGTTTATAGGAAATAAAAGACGTTTAAAGATTATAATATTTTGTGTTTATTATTTGTATAAGACATAAGCATTTAGCATAGGTATATCAAAAATATTTCTTATATATAATATATTATATATTATATTAAATCACCAGTGGTAAATTTGAGGAATTAAAAATAGGAATTAGGGCTGGTTAGTTATGATGATGAGGTAAAATATTTATACCCCATCTACTGTGATCTCCAAAAGCCGCTACTGGTTCTACATACAGATTATATCACATTTCATAAATATTTGGATACCTACAGATTTCATATATTATTTGGGCCTACCACAGTATAATTAATAGTAATTCTCTGGTAAATATTTTAGCCTGTAATAATAAAATATTTAATTTGTTTTTACTGTCAATAAAAATAAATATTAACAAATTGGAGGCAAAACATCATTGGATAAGATATAACTTATAATAATTTAGATAGATGTTTATTTATAAATCCTCGTAGATATATAGTTGTAATGACGACACACTTGTGTAACGAGTCTTTATACTTCAAACATCAATTAATTAATCATATTTATTCTAATTAGTTAAATTTGTTTTTAATCGGAACCTAACAGACAGAACACTGATTATTGAAAATGTTTTTATAAGTTTCGGGTGTCATTTCCATAAAAATATCTTAACTAAGCAATATAGTTTTTATCTCTAACTTAAGACCTGCTCTCCAGCATAATTCTATAAAATTGATTTAGAACTTATTATATTGGCTTTTTATACTAAGCCAGTCACATAGATGCACTACAGTCTTGGAAACAAATGTTTAATTTTGTATACTGAATACGTATTCGAATGAATAACTATTATATGAGCTCTTCAGAATACTTATACCAAATATATTTAAAAAAATATACTCAGAAAAATTCAAAAATAGACTTATGTTTTTTTTAAACAATACTTATTTAAATTTTAGTTCTTATCTGAAGAAACAGTGTCTAATAATTTTTCGGTACCCATAATCACGTTCGATCTTCAAACCTTGGTAGGACTTGTTGAAAATGAAAATATATATATTTAAAATTGCTTTTTTCAAATTATTTGTCTGAACAAGTATTTCAATAAAAAAAATAAAAACATAAATAATAAATCTTCAGTATGCGACTTTGTTTTTTTTTTTTGTAAAAACGATTTCCTACAAAATATTTTTTTTATTAAACAATTAAGAACGGTATTAAAACGTTAACATTAATAATTATTACATTTAATCTATATTTCAACAGTTTTAATTTGTTAAATTTTAATTTTTTTTTTTGAAAATATTTTCTTGAAACGTCCTACCAGTTGTACTCCTTCATAACCAAGTGCACGACACTTTCTTCAGTTTTAAGAACAATTATAGCGGTGTCCTGGAATTTCTTATACCAAACGCTCATCTTAAGTTCCATTTACACAGAACTCAAATTGGTTTTAAAGAAAAAAAAATATGCGATTAATATCAAATATATCTATCCTTATCTGTCAGTTTTATTTAAAATCATTAATGTACTTATTCGTTCAAATTATTCTTGTTATTTAGGATTTGTTCTTTATCAGAAAATATGCACGTCATGTATAACATTTTGTATAGGTATACTATATTATACTTTTCGATGTTTCAAAAAAAAAAATATATATATATATACATCATGACCATAGAATAAATCTCATAATACTTATTATAAAAATATATTATTGGTAAATTCAACCTACATTCCGAAAAACACATTGTACATCTCGTTTACATCGATACACTGTTAAATTACTAAAATTTTTGAAATATTTACCTA